>JAVKPL010003417.1:0-196689 GCA_032173675.1 Gastrolobium villosum
ATACCAAACTTGAAACTATTATGGGGTACAAAAACAAAGTGCGTATCAATAAGCGGAACAAAATCCAACATCAAAACTACCACCGGGAAACAGTTATAACATGAATTTAAGAGTTTCAAAATTTGAAAAATCACATCAAAGAAATAAATTTGCTTATCAAACAGTACAAAAAGGTAGAACTCTATCACCGAACATCTCGCTCTAAGCCACTAGAGTGCTAGCAGTTGTTGATTCACTGCAATATTAGAAAAGCAAACAAGTATTAGAAAACGAAGACAATAATATTAGATGCAGCAACACAATTCCGCAAATGATAACATGAACCTATACTTCAGTGAACTAAGAATAACTAGCATAAAACACTAATTAAGCAGCACAAATTTCAGAGCCTGTATACATTGTTCGATCTCCCAAGAAAATCAATCCAAAAATTAACGTATGACTGCAAGCAAGCCTTGTTAACTTAATTCAAATAATTCAAACAACCACTACATTACAAAGATGAAATACTTAGCATCAAGAAATTTTGAGAAGATGCACAAAACCACCCCTCACTAGCTACAAATCATTAGTGTGATACAAAACTCTGTAAAAACCAAACATTTAATATGAATTATGGCAAATATGAAAGATCAAGAAATTAGGGACATTGAATAAGAAGAACTGTGTAAAACATAAACCATATCAGTAACCAAAGCTAGGCCTTTTGCATAAGTAAAGGAAAAATAGAGAGAAACTCTGTCTGCACATGTTTGCACTGATGTAATGCATATTCTCTAGTGTTTAATTATCTAAAAAATGAACCACACAAATCAATCAATTCTTATGATTGTCTAAAAATTAGGTCAATTATACATAAGATAAAGGGTTTAATACTTACTATTTCCATACAGGTGGAAGCTTCTTTGTTTTCTTATAGTAACGGGCAAGACGGTGGATCCTACTCTCAACCAAAATTAACCTGAATTTAGAATCTTTGTCCTTCCTGTTCCTCTCCAAGTGCTTCCTAATTGAGACTGCCTTCTTGATCAAATGATACAGATCTTCAGGGATCTCAGGAGCAAGCCCTAAGAAAAGAGAAAAAAGTAAAAAACATTTCAGTCATCAAATATAAAAGCCAAGTAATATTATAAACAGAAACAAGTGGGAAAGCATACCATGGGCCTTCAATATACGCAAAATTTTGCTTCCGGTGACACTCTTCACCTGAGCAATTCCATGAGAGTCACGAAGAATAACACCAATTTGAGATGGAGTCAAACCTTTCTTGGCAAACTTGCATATGTTCTCCTCAACCTGCGAAACTCAAAACATAAGACAACAAATGCAAAACAATTCAGACCCAGGCCACTATGGTATTAACATAATATAATATACAATCAAAATTAAAAACCATGGCCAAAACCCACAATCAGTTATTATGTTAAGTACAGAGACTTAAGACTATATTACTAAATTAATATTCAAATGCAACTAACATATGTTTAAGATAATTTGGTTTTCATCACAACATAACACATGATGCAAAACAGTAGGTAAAAAATGCTCCATACCCAGATTAAAATTTGCAATACTAAAGGAATAATCATAACAAATAACAACCCTGATTGCATACGTGTATAACAAAGTAAAATACACACATACGAACCTCACATTACAAAAAATCGTATGAATGAAAACTTAAACGGATAAAAACCAAACCCAAAAAATAAATGAAAAAATCAGATTTTGATTCTACAGACACAATTTTCCAGCATTAAAGAAGAACCCCAATAAAAACAAAGCAAAAGGGGTTTAGATTTCTAACATCCTGAGAAGAGATCTTGAGCCAGCTTGGTGGGGTTCTCTTATAGGGAAGAGCAGAACTTGAAATACCCTTACTGAAAACACATTCAACAAACCAGAACAAAACAACGTTAGACAAAATCAAAAAATAAAATAAAATCCTCGAACAGGGTTTCACAAATCTCTAGCATGGAAATGAGAACAGAGGAACTAACCCACGACTGTGCATACGCCCCATGTTGACTGCTTGAGAAGAACAACGTTCTCTGTCTGCCGCGCCTGCACCAAGAAAAGAAGAAGTAGAATAGAAGAAACCCTGTGAATATGAAGATAGCGGGAGCTAGGGCATACCTAGATAAATTGGATCAAGCCCATAAACTTTTATTGGGTTGGGCCCAATTTGTAGTTATTCTGATAGGCTTCATTCTTTTTTTTCTTTTTTTTTTGATAAACCTGATAGGCTTCATTCTATTAAGATGGCATTTATATCCTTTTTTTTTTCTCAGGCACGCATGAAAACCTTAATAAGTTACTAAATATTTATTATTTAATTGTTAGTTTTATTTTGACATTAAATGGGTAAAGTTCACTAACTATAAATGCCGATCTTAACAAGTGTTTTAACATCCTTAAAATCTTTTACTTTGATTTATTTTTTTTATAACATGTTATCATCCTACGTTTTCCTCTTTTTATTTGCAAATGATTTCCAACTATAAAAACCGGAATACGTTGAAGACTAATGAATGATTTTATTAATTCTGTTTCATAACTTTTTTTAATATGTGTTATGGACTCATATGTGAGCCTCATTTATCACAAAATCCAACAAGGGGCACTCCAAATATAAATCTAATATAATTAAGCATCAATGATATCAATCATAATACACGGCATTAAACATGAGTTTGGACCGCTGGTAGAAGTACAAAAGGTCCAGAATCTAATATCTATAGTTAAACTCTATAAATAGTACGTAACAACGCCTATAGGTACGAGGATACTCTCTTTTATTGTTATGTTATCACTATGCATACTCAGCACCCTTTTGGCAAAAATTGTTTATTATTCCTTTGTGTACAGTGATATACTAAACTCAAAGGTAACTAACACTTAGATATCTTTAAGGGGTCACCTAGATCCAACATAAACATACTAGTCCATTGGGTTAGACATCTCTCTCTCCTCGAGATAAAACAATAAGTATTTTCTTTTTCTTTTTTTACTTATAGAGCATAAGTTTACCTCCAATATTTTAATGGTTGAAATAATTTTTAATTACAAATATCGTAGTTTTAAAAATTTTGTTAGGTTGAATCCACGCAAAGAGATACAAGATAATAGATAATCTAACTTATATGAACAACACCATAGAGCACAAGATTCACATTTCATTTTATTTCTATTTAGTTAGAAGACAATTTATATGCGGGTGTGAAGTCTGGAGGAGCGATTGCCCCCTAATTTCATCAAATATTTATTTTAGACTATACTCAAAAAAAAAATTAAAAAAAAAGGAAATGTAACCTAAGTTTGCCCCCTTTCGTCCTTTTTATTCCTCATGTATTAAAAAATCTTGAAGAGTTCTCCGAATTTAACTACGTATCAATCCACTTCTGTGTTTTCCTGCTTAATTAATGTGAATTCTCAATTTCTTCTCCTCTCACCAAATTTTATATGAATTGTAATTTTGAATTGCTTATTTGAACATGCTAAACTGGTTTTACATTGGTAAAAGAAAAGAAAAATTTATGTACAGCACAACTATGTTAGGCCTCGATCCAATTTTGAGACTAACAAATTGTTACATCGACCACTTCTTATCAATAGAGCTAGGCTTGGCTAAGAAAAAAATTCATTTTTCATCCACAATGCACAAGTCACTCCCGAACTCATACAATATCAAAGATGGAAGAATTTCAAATTAGGAATTTACAAACTACTTAACAGAGAATAAATTTCAGTAACCTGAGGGTGTGTACTATCTTGTGCAGAGAATTGGTGAACAATTTCCCCAAGTTCAATCCAACTACAACTTGGAATTTTCTTTAATTGTCTTTCTTTCATTTCTGTCCTAACCTTTTTAACGTTGTCCCACATGCCCAAACTGGCATAAATATTAGATAGGAGCACATAGGAACTTGGATTGCATGAATTTAGCTGAATCAATTGCTCAGCTATAGACTCTCCTATGGATAAGTTTTCATAAATTTGGCAAGCACTTAGCAAAGTCTTCCAAATCACGTCATTGGGTTCAATAGGCATTTCCTCAATGAGTTTCTTGGCTTCTTCAACATGCCCTGCTCTGCTGAGCATATCCACCATGCATCCATAGTGTTGCACTTTAGGTTCCAGCTTGTAACTTTTTGCATTAGCTCAAAACATATCAGTCCCTCCTTCAACATGCCAATATGGCTACAAGCACTCAAGACACCAATGAATGTGATATCATCTGGCATAATAGAAAGCCCTTCCATCTCCATGAAAAATTCAAATGCCATTTCACCCATTCCATTTATAGCTAAGCCACCAATCAAAGCATTCCAATGATCAACGCATCTTTGTTCAATATTCTCAAACATTGTGATAGCATTCCAAGTTTACCACTCAGAGAGTACCCATTGTCCCTTAAATAATGGTGTATCGCAACTCCAACTTCAACATGTCCTAATTGGGCTATTGCTGTAAGAATAATCAACAACGTTGTACCTTCAGGAATCATATTTGTTGCCCTCCTAATATCATTGAATAGTTTCAAAGCCTCAATGCAATAACCATTCTGAACATAGCCAGTCATCATTGAACATAGCCTCAACACAAGAAATGATGTCTCTCCCCGGCATTTCATCAAACAAACTCCTTGCAGCAGCAACATCACTTGATTTGGCATAACCATCTATCATAGTTGCCCAACTTACCAAATCCCTTTCTGGCATTTCATCAAACAATGCTAGAGGATCTCCATCTTCCCATGCTTTACACTACCATCAATCATTGTGTTCCAAGAAACCAAGTCTCTCTCAGGCATTTTAAGAAACAAACTCCAAGCAAACTCAAGCCCATCTTCACATCTAACATACCCTCTAATCGTTGAATTCCAAGTAATCAAATTCTTCTCCTCTGGTAGCATACCATCAAACAACTCACGTGCTCTTCCAACCATCCCATACTTCACATACCCATCAATCATCGAGTTATAAGAAACAGATTCTCGCTCAGGCATTCTATCAAACAGTTGCCGAGCAAGCTCAACACACCCTCATCTCACAAACAATCCAATTAAACAATTCTGCAAAAACACATCAGACCCAAGATTTGTTTTACACAACAACCCATGAACCTGCATTCCTTCTTTCATCAAACCCACCTGAGAACAAGCCTTCAAAACCAGGGAAAACGAATACTTATCCAAACAAACCCCATTTTCAAGCATCAAGCAGAGCACAACAAGATCCCCTCTAGGGTTAGAACCATGAGAGTGAGACCTGATTACAACATTCCAAAGAAAAGGGTCATCTTGCAAACTGGGAACACGAAAAACATGGTGCTTGAAGAAGACGTAGCGAGCAAATTCAAAAAGAGGCTCACGATGTGAAGAAATGAAACTGAGAACGAGTCTGGTGGCGAGGGAAGTGTTTTTGATGAACTCAGTTGTTATCATGCGTGCATGGATTTGATTCACGTGTTCTCTGGTTATGCATTTGGGGAACATGATGAGTGTGGGAATGGTAGACTATAAATTTTGTTTTGTCCGGAATCTAGATTTTCAAAATTATGATTTTTATATATAGTTTATGATAATATTTTAAAGTTTAAAATTTAAGAAAATTATTGAAGAATATCGCGTACCAAAACGGCCCCTTGGTGTGGAACAACTTGCATTGTTAGATTCATCAGTTGAGATAAATGAAGTTTTAACACTGAATCTCTCATCTGAGGGGGTTTGGTAGAGGAGAAAAAAAATTTTATTAGAGAATCTCAATTTTCAAAAATATGTTAAAAATACTCAATTTATGATAATATCTGAAAATTTAAAATTTAAAAAAATTCAATTTGCTATGAATCAGGCAAAATGCCGGCTACCAAACACCCCAGTGTCTCTTTGCCTTCCATTTGGGGGAGTGGATCCTCTTACATAGAAATATGATCATGTATTCATGTTATTTGATCACAACCACTAATTAATGATGAGATAAGAGAGAGACAATGTACAATTTTAAATGAGTGGTTGTGATCAAATAACATAACCACGTGACCATTTGAATAATGTTATCTTTGTTGTGAGGGAAGAGTGTCCATATTTCATTTTATTTTTTTCAAGAGTCTCGTCTTTTTCTATATTTTTGGTCTGCGTTCTAACTTCTAAGTTTCTTTACCTTTTGAAAATGTGGAAAAATTAGTAGAAGTAATTTTGTTCTAAAAAAATGTTGAAATTTCAACTAAACTACAATGTTAGTGTCAACTACATATTCATATTCACTTTAAACATTTTTATAATTATATATTTATTTATTAATTTGAAATTATTTAAATATTTTCATTTTAAAAAATAAATAAATTATTCATATCTATCCTATCAACTCATAATAAATAAATTAGAGTTTCATGTATGTCATTCTAAAATATTTAACTTTATATCTTTTCACCCTTTATAATTATGTATTTTAGAGAATAAATAGATATAACATGATTTTTTTTCTTTACATCAGCTGACAAGTTTCTGAAGAGAGAAAAAAATAATTTTAATATTATAACTACGTATTTCCCGAAATATATAATTATAAAAGATGAAAAGACATAAATTTATATCTTTTAAAAGGATAAATAATTTTTTCAATAAATTATAATAGAATTAATATTTTTTATACAAATAAATATTTATATCGTGGATCCAAACATAACTTACCAACTCCAATAGCCGGCCCCTCTAGGCTCTGAATTCTTATTTTGTTGTGTTTTTTCAAATTTCACAACTTTCTATGTTCCGGCAATTATCTGTTTTCTATTTTTTTTAATACATTAATGATTTTGTCATGTAAAAACTTTATTTTATCCGTCTTTATATAAATACTAGATATAATTAAATTTGTATCAAAATTGTGTGAGTATTCATAAAAAAAATAAAAAAGTAGATGACTTTATCATCATATAAAATTTAAGAAAAATGTTTATCCTTTTAAATGACATAACTTATATCTTTTCACTCTCACAAAGAGGTGGGACCCACACATTTATTTTTTTTGTCAATTCTCTCATCATTTATCTATCTCTTTCTCTCTCTTAAAATGACACAACCTTACTTCATTTAAAATTACACACATTTTACCCATAAAATTTTAATATAAGAAGATTTATTTCCGCTAATTATTTGGTTGAAATGGCAAGTATTATGTACCCTCTATTTAGACTTGTTCGCTGAGCAATCCAAATGCAAAAAAAATTCTGCTGGTGCAGGTGAAAAGAGGGAAAATGTTGACCTTTTGGGAAAAATAAATGGTCAAACCTGGATGAATGACTTGATTTGAAACAAAAATATATCTGTTGTTGAATGCTTATGGGAAAAGTTGGCCAGATTCTGGATAATTCAAGTTTTCAGAGTTATAACATAGACTAAGCACAGTGGCGGAGCCAGCGTCCGACAGGAATATGGATCAAAAAATAATATGTGTATTTATTTATTTTTAATTTTACTCAGTTCATATCATAATATGTTTAAAGAAAAAAGTGTTTGTTAGTCTAAATGACATAACACTCTATTCTTCTAAGAGATAGACATACACACGAAAAAAATTTATTTAAATTTTAAATTAAAAAAAATCATTCACTTTCTCTCCCCCATGATTTCCATTTTTTGTGTCTATCTCTCTCCTAAAATGACATAACTCATGTTATTTAAAATGACAAACACCAAACCTATATTTAAATTATATTAAATACAAAACACTTGAACATGAAGCATAAAAAAGAATTATAATTTTATTAAATATTTTTAAATTTTTTAATATATCTTAAAAAAAATTCTTATTAGTTTTCTTAATTATCGGTTATCCTTCACAAATTTTTTGAATCATTTACATCCTTATTTAGATTTTTTTTATCACTTATCCCATGACTTAAAGTTTTTTTTATCATTCACCCCAAGTTAGGGGGTAAATGATAAAAAATTTTAAGTGAGGGGGTAAATGATTCAAGATTTTGGAGAGGAGGTTAAATGATTATGAAGAAAATTATAAGGTTTTTTTTTGAAGTTTTTCCTATATTTTAATTTTTTTATATAAATGGGAATGAAACACATAACTTAATACAACCTATCCAAATCTCTCACCAAATATATTTTAATATTTTGATAGGGCCAAATTATAAAATTTAGCCCGGGGCAAATTAAATTTTTAAATTGGGCTAAATTATAATTAATTATATATTTATACATGATAAATATAATTTGTTAAAATATAGCTCGAGCCGAGGCCACACCCAGATGCAACGTGGCTCCACCATTGACTAAGCATGAGAATATTTTTCTTATACATGGAGTATTTTTGTTCTAAACTTTGTTTATTAATAAAGTCAATTACATTTCCAATTGGAAATAAATTCAAGTTCCATATATTATTCCTTCTTGTTGAAATTTGCATTTAAATTTGTTTTTTTAAATCTATTTTGTGTATTCTTAGACATTGTTTTATGACAAGCATCATTTACATTTTCAGTGTCCAACGGCCCAACGGGTTAATAAATGTTCATGAGTTAGTTTTGGCTTTTATTCTAGACTATTTGTATATAACATCGCTGATACATTCTCATTAGACTCTTAATTTTGGGATGCTAACCTAGATTGGTGGCTGCAAACATTATAATAATAGGATTTATATAGCTAATTAATTAAATGGTAAATATGAACTTAATTAGTCCATTCCTTTCATGTATTTATATGTTAAAACTTTCAATAATCTGATTTACAATAATATATTGACTGAAATCATTGGGTACAAAAGGATGTCAATTGTTTTAATATGTTAAAAAAAATATTCTTATAAAATGAATTAGTCTTAAAATAAAAGTGTTGATTTTATGAAACAAATTTATATACTTTAATGAGGAATGCTATATTTATAAACTTTTTTCCTTATAAACTTTTACGATCAAATTTTAACCATTGATCCTACTAATTTGAAGGTTATAATTTATTAGAAATTAATAATTAACTAATAAGTGTGACCCAATAAATTATAACTGTCAAATTGATGAAAATCAACGGTTAAAATTTAATTATAATAATTTATAAGCAAAAAATTTATAAATATAACATTCTCCATATTGTAGACCTAAAAGTTATGCAGTGCTAATTAAAGTTACTAGGATTGGTCTAGTGGTGAGAAATTTGGATAGATTATATCAGGTTATATATTCAATTCTTATTTGTATAAAAAGAAATTATACTGTTTTTGGAGTATAAATTTTTTTATCTAATCTTTTAAGTATTAGGTAACCAAATTAAAATATTTAACGCTCCAAATTTCAAACAATCACATGTCACATTATTTTCTATTGTCAAAGACTAACATCACTTTTGCTTCGTCTTTCTTTTACTTTCATTTTCAGGAACAGTTATTGGTCAAAAGTACGAAGTTTTTTAGTAGCAAGTAGTATGTAGTATTACGTCATATTTCATCGAGACAATAAAGAATTTTTTTTTTTAAAAAAAAAGTTTAGATCAGCTGTTTTGACTTATAGAAAATGATGAAATCATTGGTATTATGACACAATGTTCCCATAAATTATTTTAGGTACACAAAACAAAGGACAGAAGCAGCTAAACAAAGAACTTATTGGTCAGATACTATCATCATTCACTGGTTAGATTATTTGGTTCTTGTGCCAGTTGCTTGTTTACTTGTGGAGCTTATCAGTAATTAATAAAGAACGTGCAAAATTGCTAGTAATTTGCTTCAAATTATCAATAAAGCCCCACAACTTGCAGACCTTACAGCTAATATCATTAAAAAAGTTTGTGTACTTTAATAAACTCAATGAGTTAAATCCGTATATGTATAGGTTTAAATTATGTGATTTTTTTATTTTTATGTGGATTTGGCTATTGAGGTTGTTAGATATATATAATAAAATTATTAATATAATCTCACATTTAAATTTTGGATAAATTAATTTTTTACATTATATCAGAGCCTCTATATATGGATTCGATTCTTACCACCCTCATTTTCTATTGTGGAATTTTCTTAACACAGGTAGGTGGATATGGACCTGTACATTGTCCACCCTTCAAGTTTAGTGAGCTTTCGTGTAAGGGAGCGTTTAGAGTATACTATAAACATATGTTGCACTAACACCGACACGAGACACGACACTCTGACACGTTAATCCTAAAAAATGTTAGATTTCGACACGTTTTGATATTAAATAATATTTTTAATTTATGTATTATATATTCTATTTAATATTCAATAATTTAACAAACAAAAAGGAAGCAAAACTTATAATACTTATCAATTTTGCAAAGAAATATAAGATGTTACAAATATTTATATTAAACTCAATAAAATGATAATTATAATCCAACAAATCTAATCGTTAGAATTAAAAATGCAACGCAATGCAACATTTGAACTCTTTTTTGAGTCTCTGCAAAGTGTGTTGGAGTGTCGGACACGATACGTCAAGTTTTTTTAAGTGTCGGTGCATCATAACTATAAACCATTAAAGAGGTCTTTACCTAATTGTTGAGTATCACTCATACTTTGCATGCTGATAAGGGCCCTTGTTGTCGGATCAGCAGAAATGCAATTGTGGTCCCGTTAGTAGAGGCTAGGTACTGTTGTGGGCCTCTATTTTATTGTGATTTTCTTAACAGTTTGGGCTTGGGCCATAAAGAGCTGCTGTTAGGATTTTCTAATCTTATTTATATTCTCTCCATGTAAATCGAGTGAGTTGTAATAAGTGGCGGTGAGGTAAATATAATAAAGACAATATCTCGTTCTCTTTTCGTTTGCGATTTATGTGATTATCGATTTTCAACACTAATAATTTAAGTTTTTGAGTTGAATTGGACAATCTTGGTTTTAAATTTTGATAGAGTAAACTAAAAATGCATTTTAATTGAAGCCCAAACTCCACAACAGAAATGGATTGCAGTACCAAATACAAATCAAGAAAAGCCAACTGCTTATAAAAAATTTATGTATACATATAATTATTCTCTTAATTAAGAAATTATAAATTAATACGTTATCTGTCATTTTGTTAATGTGTGTTGTAATACCAGGATAATGTTAAATATGGAAATCAACCCTTAAGTTTTGATTTGATCAACTTCAAAATCAAGTGGTGAAACATACACAAAAAGAGTTATAATTTGGCGGCTAATTATCTTTTAGTTTCTACTTATATTAAAATAGGGAAAAATGTTTATCCTTTTAAATGACACAACTTACATCCTTTCACTCTCATAAAGAGGTTTCCTACACACACAACATTTTGTGGGGCCTCTCACTTTTTAAAACAAAAAACAAAAATAAAAATTCTTTCTCTCGTAAAATGGCATAACATTACACAATCATTTTTCCTACAACATAACTCTCATAAAACCCTATATTAAAATAACGAAATTTCCCTAGTTGGGGAGAATAAAAAAAAATAAGCGGATATTGTATACACTGCCAGACATCAAGCTTTTTTTGTCCACATTGTCATCGGTGATAATCACTGACCAAACAAAACTAAATAAAGGGTATGTTCATGCACTTTAATTTTGGGAAAAATGTGTATCATTTTAAAAGATATAAAATTGTGTTATTTTAAGTGAGAGAAAGAGATAGATAAAGGAGGAGAGAAAGTGGACAAAAAATATAAAGATATGAGTTTTATCTCTCTATGAGAGTGGAAAGACATAAATTATATCATTTAAAAGGACAAATATTTTACACTTTAATTTTTAGTCACCTACTAATTCAAATGTAGTAAAAAAATCATATTTATATGTTGTTGGGCAATTGCATGTTCCGTACTACAAATTGAGAATCAAAAGGCGGCTGTTTGTGATATTCTGTAAAAAGAAATAAAGTTTAAGATGGCTGAACACATTTTTTTTTAATGTGATATGATTAATAAAATAATTTCATTGTATGATTTTTAAAATCAATCTAATTCATATACACACGTTATGTTGGAATTTATGGAAAATGTTTTTCTCACATTGTATGAGACAAATTGTCTCATGCAACACATAAAAAAATGGGTGGGATTTATTTTTTTATTTTTTCTCTCTTTTGTTTTAGTGGGTCTCATCCACTTTTTTGTGTGTTGCATGAGATAAATTGTCTCATGCAACATGAGAAAAATATTTCTCGAAAGTCATATATAATTATGTAGATAATCTATTGGTTAGGAATAAAAAGTAAGTTAAGGAAGAAAAGAGAAAAGGAAAGTTGAAGGGATGTGTGGGTTCAATGGCGGACGTAGGTGGCTGCAAGTGTCTGTACTTGCAGACACAAAGATGGGAGAGAAAAAATAATTTACATGGGTGAATGATTCATGTCAAGTAAAAAAATAGGAAGATTGAAAGAAAAAAGGTAAAGATATGTCCAATCCAATCAACCCCTACAATTAAAAGTTTAAAGCTTAAATCTTGTTTTGTCTCTTCTTTTTTACATAAATCTTATTAACTCCAAATCTTAATAGATATCAATAATTCCTGAAATTCAATCTTCATCAAGTGGAGGAGAATCGCACGGTATTTTTCACTTTTTTTGTGAAACAAAAGTGGCCAACTTTAGATCAAATAGATATTTACAAAGGTGGATTTTTGATCAATTAACCCCTACAATTATACTATATTGTACATATGTCTTTTTGTGATGTTTATATTTTTTTAATTATCATTATCGATTATTTCTTTAAAACTTTGATTGATTCACCAAAGCTTTACTTTTGAAGTGGAAGCAAAAATTGGATCATGATCATGATCCTTTCCGAAGCCCCACTCTAGTGTCTGGTATACTTCCTCTAGCAATTGTTGTGACTCTAATAAGGAGACACAAATTGTCTTAAGTGCCACCACTATGTATGATATTTCTGATCATTATCTCTTATGTTATATATAGGTTCAAATTTCATTTGGTAGTGATGTAATATCATTTTCCTGTCTTCAACCCATATGTACGAACCGAAAAATTTTACGAAAAAATATACTAAAAATTTACATCTAAAAAATGTTCATACTCACAATTGAATTATTAATCTAAATTATAATGTTAGTTACGAAAGTAAAACATTTGTTTATATGCCTATGCAAACTACACATGTAACGATTTATAAAGTTGGAGAGTCTTCACCATCCGTTAATATAAACTTTTGTTTTATTTTAGGTTTTGTATTCATTAAAAATAATATATTGAAAGTGTCAACGATATATAGTTCACAAAAGATGTAAGTCTATTTTTGAATGACAATGACAATATTGATGTCAAACTATAATACAAGGTGATATTGATTATAAAGCCATGGAAAGCGATTGCTCTAATTAACTTTAGTGTTTAACGGTCCCTAATGAGAAAACTATGAACATCAAAAGGCTATATAATAGTCCCATGTATGGTAGCTAGCTAGTTGGAGCTGAAAATATCTCTGATCGTGAGTTGGAAAACAATGCCAACATCACGAGGAGAAATAAATTGTATTTAGGATATCGTTTTTAAAATGTGCGCATTATAACCAATGTTCAAAGCATACATAAAACATAAATCAAAATCTTGTAAGATTATAAAAACATATCTTGAAAAAATTTGAGCCCAGTGATACCATCTTGTTCGTAAGATAATTTACTTTTTTTTACGGTATTATGACAATTATCTCTTAAAATATAACATATTTCGTCTCTTGCATTGTATTAGGAAAAAGTGTGTATCATTTTAAAGATGTAAAATTATGTCATTTTAAGTGAAAGAAAGAGATAGATAAAAGAGAAGAGAGAGTGGACAAAAAAATATAAAGATGTGGATCTCACCTTTTTGTGAGAGTGAAATGACATAAATTGTGTCATTTAAAAGGATAAACACTTTTCTCATTAGTATAATATATAGTAATTAGAATCAAGAGCTCCCTCAAATACAACCAAATAATTGAAGAATCACTTTCGAGTAAGAATATGTATTTACAAATGAATGTGCAGAAATCAGTAGGCAAAAATAAGAAGTTCTAAAATTTTGATCCCTTTGTATTTATAAAAAACATAAGATAACGATTCGATTGAAGCATATTCGAGGACAAAAAGACATGTCTCTTCAAACTCAAATTATTTATTCATAATACACAAAATTCTAACATCATCGAGGGTAAATTTGTGCTCAATAAAGATTCCTACTAATTAGGGGAACTAACTAGGGAAAAAGTTCCTAATAAATCAAAAACCAATACTTAGCTTTTTTTAGGGTCTCACTTCTACTAATTAAGTTGGGTGTGGTGGTTATGTTATTTGATCATAACCGCTTATTCAAAAATTATATAATTTTGTATCTCTTATCTCATCATCAATGAGTGGTTGTGATCAAATAACATGATCACATAACTACTTTTCCACGTGAGAGGATCAACTCCCAATTAAGTTTAGATTTTCCGAATCTTTTTGTGTCAGTTTATAAAAATTTAAAAATGGGCCAATAACATATGGTGTCAATTTAAAAATTTTCCAATTAAGTTTAGATTTTCATATGGTGTCAATAATTGTGTTGAAAATTATCATGCCTATCTTCTTAATTACAATTAACGTAATCCAGAGATATTTTTCGTCAATCAAATATGGAATACAAATCATACTCAACAGTTTTTTTTTTTAGTTTTTTTTTTTTTTGCTATGATAGATGTATTTCTTACCTACCTATCATACATTAATTAATCAATGAAGAAAACAAAATAAAAAGCATATTTTAAGATTGATGTTCGTAGACGATAGTGACAAATACGAAGTCTCACCCTTCACAACTTGTTAAATATATATATTATAGGTAGTTTGTTTTTTCTGAGATCCTGAAGCGAAATAACGTTTAATTCTGTGGTCCACTTTTTGTAGTCCAACTCCTTTTTGCAAATATTTTGTTTAATCTTAAATGAAACTTCGTTGGTAATGATTAAGGAATTAAGTATTTTTTATCTTAATTATTTAATTTTGAACTTAGAACTAATTTTTCTTATCGATAATTTTCATCCAAAAAGAGAACTTTTCTAATAGTGTTACGCTTAGGACAGTAAATGTAGGGACATAATCTTAAAATCATATAGGTAAATTTTTTTTATAAAAGTGATCACTTTTGGGTCACTTTTGTAAAAATATGAAGTTATTAATTTATTATTGATTTTTTTTTTGGAGTGTTACTTTTTATTCCCTTCCGTCAAGGATCAATATCATTTATGTACTTTAGATTCATTAATCATTATATTCGCATGATCTCCTCCAGAGACAATCAATCGCAAAAGAATATTTGTAATGGTTTGTAATATCTTACAAAATCCATTATTATTTGAACTTCAAGTTCACAATCATTTGAGTGTATAATTAACTAGATGGACAATATTGGTGTGATTCAAAAAATTTCTTGTGTTTTTTGGCCTTTCACATTTTTCTTCCCATAATAAAAAAAATTGATTCATAAATTTGATTAATCTAAATGACTAGAAGAGCTATCGCGATGCCAAATATTATTATTATGGCTATTTCCACAATAGTAGTTAGTTACGCTCATGACATCCACGATTATATACTGATAGTGCAATCACTTCAGGAAATAGCATATTCTAGACATGAAAAGTAAAAAATATTTCTCTAACATGTCTTCCATCCTATGAAGCACCGACACTTCAAAAACCCTGACGTGTCGTGTCCGACACTTCCCGACACTCTCGGACATTCCGACACTCCCCGACACTTCAACACGCGTTATAAAAATTCAAAAAAAATTCAAAGGTTGCGTTGCATTGAGTTTTTAGTTCCAGTTATTAGATTCGTTGTATTGCGATTACCATTTTATTGAGTTTAATATAAATATTTGGGATATCTTATGTTTCTTTGCAAAATTTATGAATATTATAAGTTTAGATTCATTTTTTTGTTAAATTATAGAATATTAAATATAATATACACTACATAAGTTAAAAATATTATTTAATATCAAAACGTGTCTTAACGTGTCGAAATCTAACATTTTTTAGAATTAACGTGTCGGAGTGTCGTGTCGTATCGTGTCACGTGTCCCGTATCGGTGTCGGTGCTACATAGCTTCCATCCGGAGCATATTCGAGAGGTATAGAATAAAGAGAATGTTTTCTTTCAATATTTTATTTTAAATTATTTCGGAGATCAGTTGAATCTCTTCAACAATGGTCTATAGTTATAGATTTTGAAAAACTATATCACAGATATTCATAAAAAAAATGATCACCCGGGAAAATCATTAATTTTGTGCAATTCTTCCGAGATGTATAAAATGTATAAGACAAAAATACATTAACCAATAAAATCTCCATGAACAAAATATAAAAAAATATTTATAATGGAATAACATGAAGAAAGGCATAAAAAATAATTGACCAATGAATTAAATTAATCCAAATTAAAAATTAAAAATATATTGCTCTTTCAATTAAATCCAGAGATATATTTTCTACTTCAAGAGCAATATTCAACAAATATATTTGCTTGCCTTGGTTATGAGAGTGAGAATAATTTTCATGGCATGAGATTTGCCATGCTTATCCGTACTTTATTTTTGGGAAAAATGTGTGTCATTTTGAAGGATGTAAAGTTGTGTCATTTTAAGTGAGAGAAAGAGATAGATGATAGAGGAGAGAGTGGACAAAAAAAATAAAGGTGTGGGTCCCACCTATTTATGAAAGTAAAATGATATAAGTTGTGTCATTTAAAAAAATAAACACTTTTTCCTTTATTTTTTATTTAGCCACCTTCGTTTGACTTCTTTTCTATCGCCCCTTCAAGATTTATATCTTGACTATGCTCGTAACCCTCAAAATGACTAAAATCGGCATTTGCTTCACGGAATGCTTTTAATTAGTTGGTATAAAATAATGATGTATGTTCATTGATTTGTTTTTGAACCAACAAAATTAAAATTAAAATTATTTTTCATTTTGAAATTTTGGTTTTTCAATATTTGCTATGAGGATTACTAAATACTTAATCCTACTCCAGTAATAGAAGGACATAAGTTGTCAAATATCCAATAAGGATTTCAGGAGCATGATAATATAGGTTATAGATATTGTCAAATACCAAACAAGGATTTTGAAACCCTTGTTGCTACTCCATGAGCAGAAGGATATATGTTAACAAATATCCATTGCCACTTCGGGAGCAGAAACAAGGATAAAACAGAGAATTGATAAAAGAACACACACGAATAAATACATAAACTGAATACCTATCTCGTGGATAAAAATTACTTATGTGAACAACTTTTAATCTTAGTTTGTAAAGACTATTATGTTAATGGGTTTTATATTTCTCATTTAACGTGAGAATTCAAACTTTCCTACACACCCTTCGATTTCCGTGCTGACATGGGTCACACATCTAATTTTTTTTAACACATGGGTTTCACATACTTTTTATCTCTATAACATGAGATTTCAATTCCCATTTAACATGAGAAATATAAAACTCTATGTTAATATCTATGTAGCACGGACACCGACACGGGACACGTAACACGATACGACACGACACTCCGACACGTAAATTCTAAAAAATGTTGGATTTCGACATGCTAGGACACGTTTTGATATTAAATAATATTTTTAATTTATGTAGTGTATATTATATTTAATATTCAGTAATTTAACAAAAAAATTAATCTAAACTTATAATATTCATAAATTTTGCAAAGAAACATAAGATATCTCAAATATTTCTATTAAATTCAATAAAATGGTAATCGCAATCCAATTAATCTAATAATTTGAACTAAAAACTCAACGCAACGCAACCTTTGAAACTTTTTTTGAATTTTTATAACGCATGTTGAAGTGTCGGGGAGTGTCGGAGTGTCCGAGAGTGTCGGGAAGTGTCGGACACGACACGTCAGGATTTTTGAAGTGTCGGTGCTTCATAGGTTAATATCTATGTAGCACCGATACGACACGCGACACGACACGACACGACACTCCGACACTTCAATCCTAAAAAATTATGGATTTCGACACGTTGGGACACGTTTTAATATTAAATAATATTTTTAATTTATATAGTTTATATTTCATTTAATATTTAATAATTCAACAAAAAAATGAAACTAAATTAATAATACAAATCAACACGTTATAAAGATGGAAGCTTTAATAAAAAAAATAAAAACTGGGATGAGAGAGACATAATATCAGATAGAGAGATCAAATCATATTAGAGAGAGATCAGAGAGAATGAGATACAATAAGAGCGTAATAGGAATTGACAACAATGATGCTAAGATGCTCTCTTATCTACTTAAGGGGAAAAAAGACAAAAAAAATAAAATTGATATGATCATGTGGAAGCTTTATTAATATATTTTAATTTTTTTAAAAAAAAAATTTTAAAGAAATTTTAAAAAATGTAAATTTTTTTTTAAAAAATTTAAAAAAAAATTTAAAAATTTATAAAATTACGAAAATGCCATTTGACCGTGTCGGACACGGTCAAATTCGCGTGTCGGAATGGTCAACGTGTCGGAAAAAGTTAACCGCGTGTCCGACACCGTGTCGGAGCGTGTCGCCGTGTCGGAGCGTGTCGGAGCCGACTCTTCCTGTTTTTACAAGTGTCCGTGCTTCATAGGTTAATATCATGTTATAAAATAAAAGAACGGAGAAATATGGTGAAAGTATGATTCTCATCATCCAGACGTTTATGACCATGAATGAGAGAATCAATATTCATTAGTGTGGTGGTAATGACATTATAAATGAGGAATAATTGCACCGTTTTACCAACAATTACAACATTCATATTCAAAATTCAAGTAATTCATAAATTAATATTTTATTATATATATATAAGAGAAAAACATTTCTTCGAGAGATAAATTTATCTCTGGCCACCACAAAACTAAGTCGTTATGTTTATTTATTTATTTATTTATATTAATTGATTCACAATGGTCATGATTCTCTTTCTCTCTTTATCATCATTGATCCATCTTTGTACGATTATGATTTAATAGTAGCAGATAAAATTATCTCAAACTTGAGAAATGATAAGCTATATATATATATATATATATATATATATATATATATATATATATATATATAGTACTTTTCTTTTAAGCTTATCCAATAAACCCCTCCTATAATTTTATTCACTATCATCGTAATTAATCATTATTTGCATATGCAGTAATAATCCAAACAAAAAAAGGAATAAAGAAAGGGTTTTATGTTTATTATGTGGTAGGAAAAGTGATTGTGTAACGTTATAGAGATTCATTTTGCGTGCCATATTTTTTTTTTCTTTTTGTTTTAAAATGTGTGGGCCCCACAAAATATTACGTATGTAGAAAAATTTATTGTGTTAGGTTAAAGGAGGAAATGAAAACCATAAAGAAAACGTATAATAATTGTATAAAAAAAAAAAAGTAAAATAAGGGTGAAAACTTTAAAAGTATATATTAGCTAAAAGCTAGCTATATGGTCAATCATATCCGGCTCATTAATTTCTTATAATCTTCGGGCTTTATCTACACGTTCATATTGCGTGTCCAATATGTCAACGCTCACTCATATATCTCACATCTCTCTCTCTCTATATATCTATATATTCATCACCATTTATCAACTCATATACCTAACGCCTCCCCGTACGTCAATGTGTACCTCAGTACCTCCATTTTTTGTTCCATCACAGTAATAAAATATCCAAAGTTGAGTAAAAGAAAAACCCAATATATATATATATATATATAAACACACACATACACAGAAAAAGAAAGAACCACAGAGAGAGAAAAAGAGATCATCCACACACCATGAAGCTCGTTTGGTCACCAGAATCTGCCTTAAAATCTTACTTAGACACCGTTAAATCGGTAACATCATTTTCTTTCTTTACTTTCTTCCTTCTTCCTTTCTTTATAACTTTCTTGATATATATATATATATATATGTGTGTGTGTGTGTGTGTTTGTTCTTTTGACTTTGATCATTTTGTGCAGTGTGAGAAGTTTAAGGATTCGGGAGTGGCGGAGTTTCTCTCGGCCATGGCGGCGGGTTGGGACGCGAAGTTGATCGTCGAAACATGGTCCTACGGTGGACCTATAGCTGCAAGTGTTGGTCTGGCGGTTGCTGCTCGCAACACAGGTGCAAGGCACGTGTGCATAGTCTCGGATGAACGGTCAAGATTGCATTACATAAAGGCTTTGGCGGATGCCGGGTTGTCGCCGCCGCCCGAGGTGGTTACCGGGGAGGCCGAGGCTGCGGTGGCGAGGCTCGTCGGGTTGGATTTTCTTGTGGTTGATAGCAAGCATAGAAACTTTGCTAGGGTTCTAAAGGTGACAAAGGTGAGCACAAGAGGGGCAGTTTTGGCATGCAAGAATGCATGTCAAAGAAACTTTTCAGGGTTTAGATGGAATTGGGTTCTTGAGAGAGGGACACGTGTCGTTAGATCAGTGTTCTTACCTATTGGTAAGGGTTTGGACATGGCTTACATAGGGAGTAGAAGTAGTGGTGGTGCAGCAATTGCTACAAAAGGCCCTAGCCGCCGTTGGATCAAGCTCATAGATCATCAATCAGGAGAAGAACACCTTTTCCGTGAATGATTATATTTCTTGGTTAAGGGTCTTATATAAGTTTGAAGATTTATAAGTTATGGGTGCTGAATTAAACATGTCTTGCTAAGTTATATTAATGGTGACTTTTTGAGGTATTATGACATTTTCAGCTTATATATTGTTAATAATATATGAGATGTTAGGAAAGATGTGAAGAAGTATAGATATATGGTGGGTATGGTTATAAAATGATGTGAATGGTTAAGTTTTGTACTTTTGTGCTTAGTTCAATGTACAGTTTTGCAGAAAGCTTGACTTTGTTGAAATATCATGTTTTGGTTATTGTTTTGTATTGCCAATTATCCATTTGGCATATTGGTTGAGGGAAGATCCACAAGTTCACGCTTGACCAAGTCTGTTACATTAAACTTGACCTATTATTTTACTATAACCCTTTATATTTGATTTTATTAAACTTTATAAAATAATTAATTTCTTACTAATAAACTGTCCTACTTGTTTTCATACATTTTTTTTATATAAAAGACTGAGATGGTGATATATAGTGATATATTGTGATCATTGTAAACATAAAATTGAATTGTGCATTTCCTAGATGAATGGTAGTGCCATCAGAGCTTGGTCTTCACCATCTTTTAAATGTCCGTTTTTTATTAATGAGTCAGTTATGTCAGTTGTAAAGTAATGAAGGTACTGTTATAGTTTTATAGGTTATAAATAGCCTTTGATAGTTTGTATGAAATGTAGATCAAGAGAGAAAGAGAAAGTGCAAGTAAGCAAGTTTTCATAGAAAAAGCTTTCATAAATACTTCTGTGGTTGTCTCTTACATCTGTGTAGATACTCAATTGTAACAATTATGTGGGAGCTTTGAGAACATGAAATGATCAAGAGCTATATTACAAGGTCTTCTTAACTTGATATGAGCCTTGACTTTTAATTGTTAGAACTTACTAATTGCTCCAAAACTATACAACAAATTTTTTATCATCTTCGTATGTCTTGTTTCAGCACTACGTACAGAAGAAAAAAGAGTCAGCAGCACAAAATTAGAATTTCTCACAAACTGGACTCTTTCTACTAATATTTTCATATTTATGAGATTCTGTTGTGTCTCCAATTCTTTACGAAGAAATGCAAGTCCTGAGCTTCAAGAAACCAAATGTTTCAGTTTTTCACCACCTACTGACACATAATATAAAAAAACCACTGTGGGGTGGAGGAAATCTTTGTACGCAGCCTTACCCTTGCATAATTGCAAAGAGACTGTTTTCTGGATTCAAACCATGATATATAGGAAACAATCCCAACACATAACATAATGAATTTAACAAATTTATCTGCAAAGACCAATGTCAACACAATATTTTCTAGATACCACCACTCAGTCCTGTAATCATATGCTTAACTCATAATATTACATGAATTTTTTGTTTTTTGGTGATGCATCAACTCAAGGGCTAACAAAAAAAATTATATACACGCATTTTGAATGAATTGTAAAAACAGCTCTCTGATTTTTTGGATCCACTGTTCACCTGAGTACTCACTTTCAGAGATTAATTTATATATGTTACAAAGTGGAGGTGGAATGGAGTTTTTTGGCTTAGCCATAAAAAATGTTACTGCAAGACAAAATAATAGTGCTAATGTATAGAGCTGGCAAAATGGGCCGTGCCCGCCGGCCCGGCCCGGCCCAGCCCGTCTGGGCTGATTTTTATTTTTATTTTTTTAATTTTTACTATAAAATGTTAACTTTAGCCCGTCCCGCCCGCGCAAAAAACAAACCCTTCATTTATATTACAAAGCGAGGTGGAATGTAATTTTTTGGCTTAGCCATAAAAAATGTTACTGCAAGACAAAATAATAGCCACCTCTATTAATGTATTTATATATACAATAGTGAAAAATTGAAACCTGCAACCCTTCTTTTGTCCAGCATCAATATGAAAATCACCACTAATTAAATGTTTACAATTTGTTTTTCTTTTTTCTGTGTTAGTAATTGACCTTGGAATCTGTTGGACAAACCAGCTAGTAACACACAATACTTAAAAAACAAAACATGTATTTAATAGGTTAGAAGGAATATTGAAAGTCTTACATAATATCAGATATAAGATTCAACTGATCAGACCATTACTATATTGATATGAAGGACTGGGGTTTGTGAGCTGCAATTAGCAATTAGCCTTTGATTATGTTGAAAAGATTGGTTTATACAGATACTTCCAAAAAGGCCTTCAACAGCCACCCCATAAAAACAAGTAGGGGAGATTAACATTAACATAATGAACAGATTCTAAGGAAACTCCGGATAAAAAGCCTTATATATAAAAACTAAAAGTTGCTCTGAAAATTTAATCTTGTAAACCAATAAAACATGACAATTGAATAAAAGGATACAAGTGAAAAAACTTGTTCTTCTTTTCATGCTCATAAAAGATACATCACTGATCACTTATATGTTAAACTATACATTATTTGCTTCTTTGGCCTGTGAAAAAAGTTTGCAGGCCAAATGTTCTAGAGTCTAGACATATATACTAAAATTACACAAGTCAATACAAGGATCCAACTGAATAACAACTAGCTCCTGTTCTATTGTACATGAACCTAAGACAATGAGGAAAAACCTTTCAGACCAAGAAAAGTATGCACACTTCAATACTTTTATTCTTCAAAACCTATCAATTTATAGCCTTAAACTTCAATCTGCTCTTTCCTATATGGAGAGGTGATCCTAAAAATATGTTCCTCTCCAGTGCAGTTATCTACTTGAACAATCCAACGACTCCTTCTTCTTTGGACAACCTTTTTATCATCATTACCCTTCATATATGGATCTATTTTGGTCACCAGCAACCCTTCTCCAATAGGTAAAAATGATGCTCTCAGTTTTTTCCACAGTGAGACCCTATTCCTGACATTATATCCAACCACAAGTGCCCCATCTTTGTTGGCACCTTTAACTGCTGCTAGAAAAACTTCCCTTGCATTAGTGATGTCACAATCTACAAGCACAAAATCAGCTCCTTTGTAATCACTCATAAGAAGGCTTTTAGCATCTCCCACAACAAACTCAACACAATCTCCATAAACTCCTATAGCCTTTTTTGATGCTTGTAATTCACTTTTCCCACAAGAAATGCATACCACACGGCCACCAGTCTGATGAGCAGCTGCAGCCATTGCTAGCGTGGTGGAACCGGCTACGCCGGCGCCAGCCACCACCAAGAGTCGTGCATTATTCCCTGCTGCCAGAGCAGATATGAACTCTGCTACATCAGGTTCTTTACCTCTTTTGGCCTACATAATGAGAGAAAGATAAGAGGCTCATCTTTTGGGACAAAAGCATTTGAAGAGGGATAAATTGTTAGCCCTGTATTACATACTACACTCCCTTAAATTATAACACCAATAATTATTAGTTCAAGTGGCAAAAAAATTTATTTCTCTCAACTCGAGGTCTCGAATTTGAGTCCTGAAACTAGAGAAAATGGTATCAAGAAAGTTGTTCCCAATATGGGTATGACAGTGCTCGAACCGTACTATACTAGCTTGGATTAAAAGAAAAGAATTATTACATATGAACTTGTTCTGGATAGCCCACTCATTTGGGCCCAACTGTTAGGCCCAACCAAAGAGCCCTCTTCTAGAAGGCATCATAGGATGCCCCCTCTTCCCCATGCACACCAGCTGCCCCTGCACAAAGGCAGAGAAAATGGTAGCTCTTGCTCTAAATACCCCCCTCTCACATTGAGGGAGGGATCCCTTCTTCTCCATTCAGCTTCATGAGCTGCCTCCAGGAGAACAATCCTAGCCATACACACACTCCCCCTTGAGCACATACATGGGAAGCTCTACTAGTGCCTTGGTCTCTACCATTGCTACTATGGACACCCCTACATCAACATACTCCACCCTCACGGGAGACATTTATGTACCACTTTGAGTACAGAACTCATGTGACATCAAAAATGAGAAGTTGTCAAGAAAAGCAATATAAATGTAGTTAGATGATTCCATGAACTGTTAAAAACAGTAAATATACTACAGGAAGACTAGAAATTTATCTTCTAATAAAGAGAAACATGACCATATTGGAATTTTCAAAGTGTAAAACAGATTCTAAGTATATTATCTGCTGTTGTTGCTTACCATTTTGAGTGCCTGGAGATAAGCTCTCTTGGCATTTTCAGCTGACCAACCAGACATGCTCTGTTGATGTATTTTCCTCTAATTGCAGACTTCTTTGGGTTTAAATTTGGAAGATATCTTTGATAAGAAAACAATTGCTTCAAGTTGTTGATGAGCCATCAACATTATATATATAAAAGTGGTGAGAAAACCATAGCTTATACTGCTCTTTCAATGAAATTTTTTAGACTTTTTTGATTTTGGAAGCAACTGAGGGAGGTTGCTATTGTAGATTCTCTGAATTTGCCGTCCAAACATTTACCAATTAGAATATATATATATATATATATATATATATATATATATATATATATATATATATGTGTATATATATGGGAATTATTTATATCATTTAACATAAGATAAACTCATTTTCCTACACTCACATATATATAGGAGAGAGAAAAGAGAATAGAGGATAAAAAAATATATAAATGGGTCCCACCACTAATATGATGAGTGTATGAAAATGAGTTTATCTCATGTTAAATGAGAAAACAATTTATATATATATATATATATATATATATATATATATATATATATATATATATATATATATATGGGTAAACCTCAAGCAGCTTGAGATAAGTTTATTTCTAGCTAACCCCAAAACTACGTCGTTTTTATTAATAAAGGGTGCTTAAGTAATTTTAGATGAATTAATGAAAGGTGTTTCAGTAAAATGTATATGATATAAAAATAAATAAAATTACAATAACACCCTTCATTAATTCACCTAAAATTACATAAACACCATTCGTTAATCAAAACGACATAGTTTTGGGGCTAGCTGGAGATAAACCAATATTTTTCCCATATATATATATATTTGGCATAGTGGATTCTCCCCAACATACATACAAAATTTGGCGTTATGGGAAGGAATTTCCTTTTCATTAAGATCTGATTTGAATTTTTTCCACCAGATTGCAACCGTTGCATTAAATTAATTAAGTGATCCAAGCTAGCTAGATCTTTCACGAGAGTCCAGAGTAGCAACCTTGAACACAACACAACACTGTAACACGATGCAAATTCTTTTGATTCAACACTTGTTAATTTACTGAGAAGCTCAAAATTGACATGATATATAACTGTTCAACCCAATACACGTTATAATCTATATCCACTTTTGAAATAATTTAACATTTACTTATGGTTTAATAAAATAAAATTAAAGAGTTTAGATATTACTAAAAATGTGCCACTGAATACAGAGGCCACACGTAGAATATCACAGAGCATATTGGTAAGCAAACACTTCTCCCACAATTTTAAATTACTAGGTGAAGATACATATATATGATTTTATTATATATTTCTTATACACCACTCACATTCATCAGTAGCACATAATATCCAATGAATATAGCTCACTTGACAGCACAGACTAAATAGTTAGGAAGGGAGAGAATTGTTGAGATATATAGTCCCACATTGGTTGGATGAACAACTAATGTGGTCTTTATAAGGTCTTGGGTATTCCCACCCTTAGAGCTAGCTTTTAGGGTGGTGTATCTCAAGGTTCTTTACATGTATCAGAATCTCGTCGTCCCCACTTTCTGTCCCGGGTTCGATTCTCGTAGCCCCCACTTTCTTTCAAGTGGAATTTCTTTGTTCGCACAGGTACGTGGACATGTGCATTGTGCACATGTCCACTCTTCAAGCCCATAGGCTCTCGAGTGAAGGGGCGTGTTGAAATATATAAAACCATTAAAAAATCCTCACCCACTAACTTAAGTTTTTGGGTTGAATTGGTTCTTTTATCTTCAATAAAAATATATCTTTGAAGTAGGTGAAATTTTTCAACTATAACTTAATCCGATTTAAAATTAATCTCATAATTGACTCAAATAGTTAAACTATGAAAATATTCTAATAAACCCCTAATACTAACAATGGAATTCTCAATTAAACTTACCTCCAAAACTTAATTATAGATGCAGAGGTGGTGACGTGGGGCAGTCTCCTATGTCAGGGTCTTTCTATACCCGGAAAACCCACATAATCAAAATCTAGGAAGACACTATAGTTTGATCACCGTCCAAATATTATTCAACCTGCAAAATAATATAGCTACATTAAACTATGGTCAAATTTCTGTCCCGAAATCTGAGAATGTTATTTTATTTTATATTTTATTTGAGCATATAAAACACCTGGATTTCCTCAACGCCGGAAGTAAAAACACTTGTCCTCTTATGATTATTGGATACCAACAATTCTTATTACTAGTCATTATCATCTCACCTAATTAAAATGTGATATATATACTAATAATTAGTACTATAAGACAATTATATATATATATATATAATATATATATTATATGAGTTTTATATTTCTTTTTCACAGTATCATTCTTTTTAAGGAATCATAATTTTTATTTTCATTGATAATAAAAGATTTATTTGTGTGTGTATCTCAAATTGGCTTGCTGACTCTAATGGCTTTGGGAAAATTTTATTCTGAATTTTATGCAATGACTAATAGATCTCATGTTATAAGTATATTAAAATTTTGATAATCATGGCAAATGAAATTTAATAAATGTTATAAATTACTTTTATGAATAAAAAATTATAACCTGAAAATTACTCAAGTCCATGTTGCTTCTTTGAACCCCCCATATCGGACGCAAGGAATCTCTCGTTGTATGCTGTTATACATGCATTGATTCTTACTGCCTACCACTCGTAATCGTATGCAATTAATGAATTAAATTTCTCTTTTGGTCTATTTAACGAACCATTCAACATGAATCTTTTGATTTAGTCCTCATCTCTTAAATTAGACATACATTTTATATTGATCAATTTAACGTTGTTATTTGAATTACCCTTTCGCAAGAAATTCTGGTTTTACAACTGGGCTGACCACGTGATCTTCCTCTACACAAATGGCCCGGAACTGCCTTGGTCAGAGCATCTTGCAGTTAGAGCAGCTTTAACCCATGAGTCTTCAATGGAATAAGATGGGGTGTACCTGCAAGACACTCCAACGCTCAAGTCAGATGTAGTTCAAGCAGGTTTTAATTATATAGAAGAAGATTTGTACCTCTGTGTTAACACATACGTATTTATAGTATAGAGATGACCAACTTGGGAGATGTCTTTCTTCATGGTAAAAGTATACATCTCTTTTGATTGGTTATTGTGGGTGGCTGGGAGATAACGTTTGCAAAGACATCTTGGTGCCGAGGTATACTTGGAGATGAAGTATTCAGAAGTAGCTTATTGAGATGTGGTATTTAATAATAAGGAGCTTGCGAGATAAGCTTATGATAGAGATGAGGTTGTAGCCTTTGTTGGCTATGATTTTTTTCGGTGAAGAAGGCTTTTAATTTGTGCCTTGATATATATATATATATATATATTATACTATAAATCTAGATCAATTTGTAAAATAATAATCATAATAGTAAATGGAAATGATTAGTTGTGATTGATGTTTGCAAAATAACCATTTATTAACAAATATTCTTAGTAGTCTAAAGTGGTACGTGACTTGTTAACACAAATCTAAATGTAAGTTAAATCTTGATGAAATTACCATTTTGATGGGTTATCTACAGCGCATAGCAGCCCGAGTTATTAGATTTTCCAAATGATTTTTTTTTTCAAAATAAATATACTATTTATAAATAGGGTTTTATAAGAGTTATGTTGTAGGAAAAGTGATTCTGTAATTTTATAGAGATTCGTTTTGCGTGCCAGAATTTTTTATTTTTTTTTGCTGCGGGTCCCACAAAATGTTGTGAGTGTAAGAAAATTTTTCTGGTCATGTTAAATGATAGATAATAAACCATTATAAATATTAATATGGATCTATAACTTTACTAACGAAAAATATATCATTTTCAACCATTCCTAAAGAAAATTTAAATGCATTAAAAAAACAAAAAATATAAATAAGAAAAAAAATTCAACTTAACATAAAAAATTATTTCTAACACTTTTTTTTAATCAAGCTGATTTGTTGTATGACATCATAAAATATGTAATAAAATATATAACATCTCATTTTATCCCACCCTATTCTATTTATTTCTATTCAATTTCTCATTATATATCCAAGTAAAGTCTAATCTAACCAACATCATATTTTACTATTATGCTTAAAAAAAAAATTCAAGAATTTATGTCTGCAAGTGTGACATAGGCTACCAACACTCCAACAGTCCGCCCCTGTTCTGAACAGTCTCTGTTCCTTTCTCTCGCTTTCCTCCTATTGTTAGTCATTGTAAATACAAGTACCTAAATAAAAAAAAAATTTCTTGGGGACACAATAAATTACTTTAATAAGTCTCTTGATGAATTTATTTCCTTAAAATAAAGGGTTTAATGTTCTTATATTATAGTAGATAAAATTATCACTTACACGTAAAATAATATATGAGATCCATATCTTCTCTTTCTCTCCTCTCTCTTCACATGACCCGACATAGGCTTTGCATTCTTTTATCTATTGTAGTCATTGTAAGTTATTTTATATCCTATAACACGAAAAAAAATTTAAATCTAACACTTTTCTTTTTTCCAAACCCCTTAAATGACGTCATTTTGAAGTTGCAAGATAAATGTTATTCCCTAAAATTACTTATTAATTATTAATTATTTTACTTACTAATTACGTCATTTAAGAGATAAATTTGATATTTTGATAAAATACATTAACAAAAAATTACAAAATTTGAAAGAATTAACCAAGGACAACGTAATTTTGGATTGCTAAAAATAATTTATCTCAAGGAGCAGGATAAATTTTTTTCCGATTAATTTAACGACTTTTATCTTGTTTATGAAATGATAAAATGCATTCAAATGGTGCTACTTATACATTTGGATAAATTGGAAACTTGTATATATCCTAATCAAAAAATACTCTACCGCTCGATTCCAATAAATCCTCCTGAGGTTGAAATTTCCTATCTACATCCCATTTGCGAACTTGGTTCAAGACAAATAGATAAATTGTATTATTGCAATATGTGTTATACACAAAGTACCTTCCGCCTTTGTCATTTTCATAAAATATAACATCATATGAATACTAACGCCCCAATAAAATCAACTATGAACGTGTAGTTTTTGTGCGATGAATCCGCTATTGATTTCCATAAAGCATGGCACTTACATTCAATATCCTTTCTTTATTATTATTTTTCTTGATAGACTTACATTCAATATCCTTTCTTTCTTTTTTTGGAAATATCAGGAAAATAAAAAACAAAACACAGCAAAAGAACCTAGGCACATTCAATATCCTTTTTGTTAAAAATAGTTGAAGTTTTACATCGAGCTATTTATTTATTTAAAAAAAATATATAATTACATTTTTTAAAATACTTAACTTACCGCTCTTTCATTCTATTTAATGAAAATACTAAAGTACAAACATAAAATGAAATGACAAAATTTGAAACTTCTAAAATGATAATAGTTTTAAAGTGAAAGGAGTATTTTCCAAATGTCAACTTTTATAATACCATCAAACAAATAACACGCTCTTTATTGTACAAGCCCAAGCTTTAAAATTGCTAACTAAAACACCCGAGCAAATACCATATTCTGCATTGACAAATAATTGAAGGCAATCAAAAATACCAACATAAAATTAAATGACAAAATTTGAAACTTCTAAAATGACAATAATTTTAGCTTGCTCCAAAGATGCAAGTGGCCCAATTGTCTCTTTTATTTACCATCAAACAAATAATATGTTTTAAATTCAAGCCCAATATTTAAATTAGAGACGTTAAAAAACAGTCCTGAAGAACAATGGTTTAACACATTTGAATATTGACAAATAATTGAAGGCAATCAAATATGTTGTCTATCATCTCAGTACACACATGTCATGTATGCTTCACTCAATAAAGATTAGTAGCCAAGTTAAATGTGGAAAGAAAAAGAAAACTAAGGAAGAACATAAAGCATGGGACATAATTTGCTATGCAAATCCTTGTAGCTCTTATAGCTTACATTCCTAGATGCAAGTGGCCAAACCTGGTTTCTGTTCTGATTACCATAGCCAGAACCTAATATCATAGTCATTATTTAAATAGCACACAAAAAATGTAATATATGGAACAATGGTTTCACATAAGGGAACATTCTAGACAGGACCAATGAAGGACAAACACAAACAGAATCTATGTTGTCTATCATCAATCAGTACACAGAAGCACGCCCCATGTATAGGCTATATGTTTACTATACAAGATTTGTAGCCAAGTTAAATGTCGAAAGAAAAAGAAAACTCAGGAAGAACTTAAAGCATGGGACTAGTTAAAAATGCTATGCACCACTCGCTCAATTGTCGATTATATATGCAGTCCCTGCTGCCAACAGCATTGAATATCTAAGTCCATTATTTAAATAGCACACAAGTAATGTAATACATGCCTCATAATAATAGACAAGATGAATAGAGCAGTTGCAGGAACCATCCAATAATGTTTTGGCTCAAAAAGTAACTAAAAAAAGGGGAACATCGAAACTGCAAAATGTTTGAAATATGATATATAAAATCAACATAAACATCTCCAAGAAGAGGTATGTTTACATACATTTTACTAGTTGTAAAGATCAAATACATTTTACATTAAAAATATAAAAATAACATAGAAAAGTTTGATTTGGCAAAACATTACGTTTATTTAAAACAATCCAGCAGCATAGTATGGAGAGTATTGAAATTCTTAATGCACTTAACCAAAGAAGAGAAACATCTTCTTTGTCCTTGTGCAACCTTTATTATTTTCTCATTGGGTGGGAGGGGATTTATTTATTTATTTTCTGCGTAAAAGAGGAGAGGAGGGGATGGGGGTGTTAGAACATAAGTACAATCATTTCATTTTGAAGATTGAAATTAAACATCACTTGTAAATAGGAATATTGCAATAGAAACTTCATCCTGAGAATCATTCTAAAATGCCCCGTAAATAATTTGCCTTATACAGAAAAACTATAAAAGGGGCTAACTGCAGCAGTGGTAAAGCTGCTTCTCCTTCATGACTGAAAGGTCATGGATTCGAATCCATGAAACAGCCTCTTTGCAATTATGTAAAGGTAAAGCTGCGTACAAGGATTACCTCCATCTCATCAAATCAAGGTCATCGTTTTTTTTTTTTATACAGAAAAACTATATGATAACTTCTATATACAAGCTATGATAACTCCTATATACAAGCTCATCAAATCAATATCCGCTCTGCACAGATTGATAATTTGCAATCAAGATTAGGTTCAAATTATTTTGCATCATGATTCCAGCCACAGATTAAACCATATAAATAATAACAACAAATAAGCACGTAGCAATATGAAAGGCATAATTTTCTCATGTTAACAAACCAGAAATTTCTCAAAAGATTTCCTAAGTTGCCCCAAGACTCTTAAACATAAATTTCAAGTAAAAAAAACTTGACTTGAGTACAGGTCAGGCACGATACATTAATGACTCAAACGGAATAAAGAAAGCTTACCCTTGTTCTTATGCACATCATATCCAGGCAACTGCCCCATATTATTTCCTTTCCATGCTTCCTCAAAGCCTGCAAGCTCATCTGAAATGTTCAAAAACAAATAAGTACATCAATATTGAAAGCGGATTTTTTACCATTCTTTAAATTGTCAAACAAATAACCATAGAAGATAGCAGGAACAAACCTTCATTAAGATTGTGCAGTGTCTGCGTGGTATCAACCTTACCATCTGATTCAAGCTTCCTCAAAACTGAATGACCCTACATACATGATACAAAAGCTTAATTTCTATATTTAAAACAAATTCTTCATTTCCTTTCATACTAATACAGAAGTTACACAACAGGACAAAAGCCTGAGCAGCAAGCAAGCACCACATATTTGTTGAGATATATAAAACAAAATAACCCCACAATAACTTTTAAGCTTTTTTCTAATAGAAGGTTTTGTTTAAGAAAGCCAATATCATAACAATTATTAGCCTCCTTGAAGTTTACTGCATACATAATACATCTGATGACACTTATTTTGTCTAATTCTAACATTATGATATGGGAAAAATATTTCTACAGTTAATGCAGATATATAAAACCATTAATTTATAACCTCACCCAATAGCTTAAGCTTTCGGGTTGAATTGGTTCTTTACAATATTGATTGTAGCAATGGCAAAACAAAAAAGGACAACAACTTTTCCCTTTTTTCTAATAGAAGGTTTTGTTTTAAGAAAGCCAATATCATAACAATTATTAGCCTCCTTCAAGTTTATTGCATACATAATACATTTGATGACACTTATTTTATCTACTTCTAACATTATGATATTAGTTACTAGAGAATTGTATTCTTAGATAAATCAGATATACACACCTTGTCATGGATTCCTCTGGTGACCCTATGTGTTGCCTGGCCTGTTATCGAGTCGGCTTCTTTGTTTTCCTCTATGACAGCCTGAGTCACAAAGATAACATTAGAGCCAAAAAAATAATCCTCACAACAATTGATAGTAAGAGGAAGTTACATACCCCATCAGCCCCTATTCTTGTGTTTCTAGTAGAACTATAATATGCACCATCTATACCACCATATGTTACTCTGCTAGTCTGAAAAGAAATATTGCGAGTCTTTGTGGGTTCAAAGGTGTAATGCTCATTCTTATAATTTACATCACTGTTCTTCCTCTCCTCTAGATTTCACACAAAGAAGTATAAAAATTAGTAAAACAAATAAAACAAGTTAAACGAAAGACCTTATAGAACAATAAAACAAAGGGAAGGTTATATTACAAACTTTTTGTTTAAAAACTCTTACAAACCACTCTATATATAACCCGTCATACTTAAATTAAGAGTGACCGGTCATACTTAATGTAATTTATAATAAAATTTGTAAACGGATTCTTCCTCGTAAAAGAATAACAGAAATCAGTTTATTACCATTAACATCATCATCTGGATGCTCAACAGATGGTTCCATGGTTGATCTAGAATTTTTGTGATCAAGATCCTCCTCGTCTTCAGTTTCAGGGAAATTATGGATCCCCTCATCATCAGAGCCTAATTCTTCTATAACTATTCCTTTTTCTCTATTTGTCTTCTGCATTGTTCTAGATGCAGAACTTGGACCAAACATGCTACCAAATGGGTCAGTGAAAAAAGGATCATCAAATGGATCCCTGCCTCCAAAAAGAGTTGGCATCATACTTCTATGGAATCCAAAGCCACCAAAATCTCCATGCCCACTTGATTCAAAAATATCATCTCCAACTTCTCTACTCTTCTTCATATTCCTTATCTAATCTTAACAAAGGAAAAAATCACATAAAATTTGCAGTTTAAAAAACACATCATTTTACATTAAAAAAAGTCCACACTACTAAATAAGTTTGGGAAAATAAGAATTAAGAAAAATTGTCACAAAGAAATAATTGTTACATATAGACTTGAGAAGCATAGCAAAAAAAATGTTACATATGACATCACAATTAATGCAATTGTGAATGTTTCGAAGGCACAGGAGAATTAAATAATAGGATTAAGTTACCTCACGAATAGGATGAGATTTTAATTGAGGGAGAGAAGAAGCCAGATCGAACAGAACATTCTACGCTTGATTCGTAGTTTGAAACAAAACAAACGGGGACCAATTTATATGGTAGACACACGACACGGAGGGAACGACACGTGGATTTTACTTCCGTTGGTTTCACAAAAGCTAGAACCTTCTGGCGCTCGCTCTATTTCTCTCTTTTTACTAATCGGATTCAAAATTTTATTACAAGGTCCCTCATAAGTCGTAACATGGTATTTGATTTGAACACGAAGCCACTTTTTGATACCACATGATATTTAAAATAAATAAATAAATTATTTCACCAAAAAAATAAATAAATAAATTAGTACTCTCTTAATGACCATATTTTTCTGACTACGTAGTACTCTATGAAGACCATTTTTTTTGTGTGTGTGTGAAAGTAAGGACATAAGGCCCAAATTAAAAACTGTATATAATAAAAGAATTTGATATTTTTCATGTTATAGGAAATAATATTATCTTCTATATATGTATAAAAGTGTATAAGGCCATATAAAACAAAATAGAGAAAATATATATGTAAATCCCACTTACTTCTATGTGTATATAGGGGATATTTTATATCATAATATGAAGATAATAAACTCTAAGAAAAAAGCATAAGGTTCGTTTATGTAGGGCTCACGATTGGAGTAAATCCACAAATTCGAGTTGTTGAAACTTGAAACTGTGTGACTATGGCTCTGATTTAAATAGAGCCAATTTCCTTGGATCGTGAAAAAATCAGTTTTTGATTCCTTATTGGTTAAAATAATAACTAATTTTTTAATTTTTTTCACTAGAGCTGTTCTTTTTTTAATTCTTTTATTTAATAAAATAATTTGTTTTCTTTTTGGTTAAAACAGAAGGCGTTGTTACACTGGGAGAGAGAGAGAGAGAGAGAGATTTTGCTTCAGAAAGCTTACAAATTGGTAAATGACATGTAGAATGCAAAGCAATATTAAATCTTCAATCAACTATCATTCATAATACCAATGCTTCCCAAGAAGATAAAAATGAAAAATGAAATGAGTAAATCAGAAACTTAATCTTAAAATTATTCTCTACTTTTACTTTAGACCTTAAATTTAAGTATATGTTTAATTATGCGTATGAGTTATTCCTCAAATTTACATAACTAGTATCATCCTAATTCTTTTCAGGACTAGGTTAATACAAATTTCATAAAATTTAGGGACTAACTCACAAGCATTAATTAAATTCATAAAATTAAACTGTAAACTTAGAATAAATTCATAAGCACTGAATTGCTAGTTTAATCAAAAATAAATAATACAAGAAAGCAAGAAAATTGCATTGCTTGACGAACAGTTCATAACATTAGCCCGTCAAACCATCACACACCACCCTGCCCAACATTGCTACCTTCATTTCAACTTGACACAAGCACCATGAAATAACATTTTCTTTTTTTTCTTAAAAAAAAAAAAATGATACTAATTGTCTGTGGAGATGAGGAGGTACCAAGGCTAGATTGTGTTAGAGAGTGAAAGTAGAGGATTGTGGAGTGTCCATGTCTTTTGTTACATGATGTGAATATATTAGCTTTTAGAATTATTGGGAATCAAAGTCAGGTTTTGATGGATATTCAAGACCTTGTAGAGCTGGCATCCTTCTTATATCTTCTTCTGAATATGCAGGGATGAACCAGTATTTCTTGTCCATCCCAAATACCTGATATCAAAACAACATCAATCATAATGTTAACTTGTAGATCCTATATTATTCAATAATAATATAACAGAATTAGAGCATCCCATCAACCATGTAGATATACCCCACAGAATAAAAAAGAAAAATATCACAATTCACAAGGTTATAGGATCCACTAATTATATTTTTTAAAAATTATGTATTTCTCTCTCAAACCATAGTTGTCAGTAGTAGTTAGCGGGCAGTAGCGGCCGACCCCGAAAATGGTATATCGGTGTACAATTCACAAGGTATTAATTCCATATATATTATACAAACACATTAGTATTAATGCAAACATAATAAGTCACACAAAATCAAACACATAATTCCACAATCAATGTCAAATACAAGGAACATAAAGGAAGAATCCAAAATTAAACACAAATGAACAATAAAATTGTCAAATAGTCAAGTACAAGAAGTGAACTAATGAAGAAAATCATCATCATCTCCGGATTCTCCATCAAATTCCAACATGGGAGTGGTGTAGCGGTGTAGCGGGTAGTGGTATTGCCGCTACGCAACGCCGCTACCTTCCCCTACGGCCAATGTCGTGTAGCGTTGCAGTTTGTAGCTGCCGATCGTCGCTACCAGCTACGGTAGCGGTTTAGCGGCACTACGGGCCACTACTGACAACCTAGTCTCAAACACAACCATATTATACTATTCAAGAACGAGAGAAGATCCCAGTCCCCGCAAAACTTGAATTGTTCAGTAACTGGTACATTAATGGTTTTATATTTTTATATCTTTAACATGCCTCTACGTACAAGAGTCTACTAGGTTTGAAGAGTGAATATGCACAGACTTACCAAACCTTGCTTGAAATTTAACTTTCATTTAGAATATCAAGAACCAACTATTCTAAAAACTTAAGTTACTAAATAAACACATATGAATGCTTTTATATTTTTATAGCACTTAACATTATCCATAGGCCTAACTTTTTAAATTTCAAGTGTTTGGTAAGCATTAAGGTATAATTTAAGATTAATATAAGAATAACCACCAAATTCTTATTACACGTGAAGAATAAAAAGGGATAGGAATAGTTAAATAACTACTACTTATTATCAAAAGATACAAAAAGGTTGAAAAAAGAAACATAAAAGTAAAAATAAAAATAAATAAATAGAATAGTAATAATATATATATAAATTTAAATTTGTATATGATTTTAGAATTGATTTAAGACACATTTCAAGCCACAAACTAAGAATAAATCAAAACTATTTAAAAAATAACAATTATATAACTAGTTTATCTTAAACAGTTCTAAACCAATTATCGGGGGTGTCAAAGCGCTCCTTAATTATCAAAAGCTGGCATTGCTCATGGTTGAATGGAAAAATACTTAATATTATTCCATGAATGTTCATGCACAGATATTTACAAAATAAAACTACAGATAATAATTGTTTTCCTATTATAGAGTTGATTCTAAGGGAAAAAATACAAAGCAATCTACAACATATCTTCCCTATAATTTGTCCTATCATAATCTGTCTAATAAAAGGGAAATACGAAACTATAATAATTATACAATTATTCATACTATATTTACAAAACTAATTGTAAGCACAACACATCCCACTCGTATTAGTACAAAAATTCAAGACAAAAAAAAATTATAGGATACAGACTAGGCTCCAATACACTCATATAAATAAATATTTTAAGTGTCTACACTTCCTTGGAAAGTGGAAACAAGATTATATTAAAATATTTTCTATTTTTGTTCACAGAAATGTAATATAAAAGTCATACCTTCATCAGAATATCTACAATATGGCAATAATATCTAGTTCCTTTGCAAACATCAACACACATATGTAAGTGAATATTTGTATTCATTTTTTGAAAAACCAACACGTATCACATGAAGTTAAGTCATTGCTCCCTTAAGTTTACCCAAAAAAAAAAAAAAAAAGTCATTGCTCAAAGCATTATACTTTGATAGAGGTTGGGCTAAGAATCTGAATGAAATTTTGTTTACAGTATTAGTTTACATTACACTAGCTACATTGTAATTAACACATGGGGAAAACATGGGTGGCAAAAGAATTATGTTGAAACTAATTCACGCTAGATAGAGATATCATTGTCTTTCAATAATTCAAATGACTCATCATGTATTGGTCAATAATTCAAAAGGCACGATCATGTGTTGGACACTTTGGAGCCTAAATTAGCTTTCAAATTTAAAACTACCTTCTGCAACTAATATATATAGGACATCTTCAGCAAGTATTTTCTGTTTGAATTATATAGGATAGATAATCTTCAAATTCTGACATCTTGAATGGCAATAGGATAAGAATATATACTGAGTTTTGTTTCCCAAAGATGCAAGCTTAGTCATTTTCCAAAATTCTTAATTGAAGGTCATGTCCCCTTATAGTCATCAGTGAACCAATAAAATGAACATATAAAAAGAAAGTGATCTAAAACAATGTGCGTATAATACGACATGCACAGACCTGTTCAAAATTCCTTCGACGACCAAGGTCATAACGCCATTTTGGAGTAGTTTTCTTCTCGTATGCCTGCTCAAAACAAGGAACAAATTTCAATCAGTACCCACTTCATATAAGCCATCCTTCGTACAACAAGGAAAAGCATAGGAAAGTATTATATAGAAGAATACCGTAATATTTTCACAACACACACTAGCACAAAGCATTTACCTCTGCACCAGAGGGTACAGTTCATGTATCACAAAATATTTATCAATTAAAATGCAACTAAATACTGTCATTCAATGAAGAGAAGAACAGTTTCTTTAGGTGAAAGTCAGAAGAAGTATAAGGGATCTACTTTCCAAAATAAATGGAGCAAAATCAACACAAAAGAAAAAAGTTCTCGAGCTTATTTTTATGCGAAAGTTTACCTCAATAGTGGTTGTATTACCAGCCACCAATGATATGTGCATGATAAGAAATCCCAAGACACTCAGTGCGAAGGCCAGGTTCAAAACTGCAGGTAATCCAACATTGTTACAGAAATTGACGGATGAAACCAACAGCTAGAACTGTGTTCCAAGACCCTACCAAAAGCAAGAAAAGTTGTAGCAAGAGAGCCAGGTGTTCCAGGAATTTCTCCATCACTAAAGAATGCTATGAAATGCGGCAGCAGGGATGCAGTCACAAGAGTCGTCTCAAGAAAAGTGTAGAACTGCACTAAGATTTAATCAAATAATATTAACCAAGGTAAGTATTTTGTATTGGCAGCCATAAATAAATAAACATGTTTACAATTATCAAATGTTATAGTAATAGGAAAAATATAAAGACTTACTATATGCCAAATCATACACCTCATACTAATGAAATGTAAAACAATCACAGCATAACATCTTATAAAAGTAAAAAATGTCAAAAAAAATTACTGATTAGTTAGCCTTAGCACATGTCATTGGTAAAATGCCAAGCACATGACGCTAGGACCTACAATGAAATTCATATTAATCTATCCACTGGGATTAGACTTAAAAAACAAAAATATACTAGAAAATAGGGGCAGTGAGGTTCAATCTCGTGATCACCTAAAAAAAATTACCTTACCAAAAAAAAAATAAACTACATTCTTTATTTCTTTAGAAAGAAGAAATCATTTTTTCTCACCTCCTTAAACTTATAAAAATCACAATTATCAATTTTGGATAGCATCACGCAGCGGCCGACCACAAAATCACTAGTGGAATAGCGGGACAGGGCATAACTGCTACAGTGAAATCTACATAAATGCTTTACTAAATTATACTAAACATATATAAATGCTCAAAAACAAAAATTTACCCAAAACTAAGGTCATTCATAATTAACAATCAAAAATCAATAACAACAAAATTCAAAAAACATACAAGAAGGCACTAAATATTGTCTCTTTCAAAATAGAGGAACAAAGGCAGTGACTAGACCAGAGGAACAAAGTGGAAATTGAGGTGTTCTTGTGGAATCAGGACAGAGTAGAGGCCAAAACACCACTAGCGAGTTGTGGTCTTGCCGGAACAAACCAGAGAGAGAGCAATCAGTTACCAGACGAGAGAGAGCTCAACAGGGTTTTGTGAGAAGATGGTCATAATGATAACATATATCAGGTTAAAGGGGGTGGAAAGTTCGATTTTTCCCTGTAAATTGCTGCTGGATAATGCACACACAGGGTCAAAGAGGGTATTTGCCTTTCCTTCGAAGTAGCTGCGCTATAGCCACTATTTTCCACAATTTTGGCAAAATTGCAGGAGGGGTCCGCTACACGACACTACGCCACTATAGCAGCGCTATTGCTCACTATTGATAACTATGATGAAAAGTACTTCATCCACTATTGCAGCTGAGGTGACAAATCAGAAGAAACAAAGCCAATATGACAATTAGGATTAAATATTTACATTAGCTCCACAAAGATAACTGCTGACTAGCTGTATAGACAACAACAGGGAGATTATAAAAATGCAGTTTCTGGTTGCTCAGTTATTCTAACAGCATGGCTTATCCTAAGCCATGATGCATCCAATTAGTAACAACAGTCTCCTTTTAAGGTTACCAACTCTGCATTGTCATAATTAAGCTCCACTTTCAATCCACCACTATTAGTGTAACACCATTGCGCATGAACATCACTACGACAGTTCAAAATAAGAGCATCCATCCAACTCTAGAAAAAAGAAGAAGAAGCTTGATCTGCATTGCAAATTTCAATAGCATGGCTAATTGGCTATATTTAAGTACACAACAGAAAAGGAAATTTTAAACCACGGTAGAAGTAAGTAATCTATAATGTGCTTCTACTTTCTAGCTTAAAAATAATAGAACCCAGCAAGTAATATAAAATAGTGGACATCACAGTATTATCAGCACAGCTCTAAAATGAGTCAGAGACATCAAATACATTCATTGCAAATCAGAAATAATAGCACTTCATGTGAGTAATAACTAGATAATAAAATAGTAACTCCAGCTAAGGTGTATGTACATACCAAGAAAAGAAGGAAATACTTGTAATTTAGAGCCCCAACACAGTTAACTACCCACACACAATGGTGGTCCATCTTCAGCACACATCGACCACCTGGTTATCAAACCAAAAAAGATCAAACTTATGCTGACTTGTTCTCAACGTGGCAATACAAAAATGTAAAAATTTGCGCCAAAACTCACAAACAGAACAATGATGGCATCGAGGCGGCTTGAGTTGATTGCACTTCCGACAGTACCGGATCCGTTGATTGGAAGGATCAAACTGCACATTACCGAATTCTAACCCAACTAACGGATCAGCCTCTCCTCTCTCCTCATCAATTGCAGGTCTCCAGTTTGGAGGTACACTCCCCGGATCGGTAAAAACAACAGAAAAGTAACTCCACAATAGCATAACCAACTGCATAATCATGAGAAAAATCCCAAATCATCATACCATTTCATTCATACACTAAAGAAACGACAACTCATTAATCTATTGAACTAACTATATAAGTGTAACAGAAGCTGAACATCTCTATACCGCATTTCAGAATCCGACAAATAGCTTAAGTTAAATGAATCGCCAGTTATTGAAATCTTATAAGGAAACAGACATTATGTTCCAACTGAAACCCAGAAAACTCACACTTTTCAATATCATCATCAAAACAATACACTCTAGATCATCATATAAACCAAATAAAGGATCATGATCCCTAAGTGACAGTCATTTGCGGTTTGCAGCTAAGCTAAATTACCATAAATTGACATCCATCTTACCCTGAATTATCATAAAAGTTCAAAAACATTCAACATCCAAAACACTAACAAAAAAAGTAAAATAAAAAAAAAAAAAAAAAAACAGCTCTGGAAGCTCACCAAACAATGAAACACGATCAACACCGCCAAGGCAATAAGAGAATCAAGCCCTCCAGCGTACAAAGCAGGGACATAATTAGTCAAAACAACAGCATAGTAAGTAACACCAACGACACCAAGAACCAATAGTATCATGATCGAACCCAGTCCTCGCAGAGCTGTGCAGAACTTGAACACGTTCCAAGCCATCGTGGCTCCAGATCTGTGCATACTCGAGAAACCCACTACGATTTAACCCCAAAGCTTGTTACTTTTCGATCTTCACCGTAACCCCAGAAGCGGAACACGACCCAGTACTCAGAAAAAAATCATCAATTTCCTCGAGGAAAACACATGGCGAAAACTCCGACACGAACAACCTCGGAGCAGAAAAACTGTTGCTTGCGTCCTGGGTTTCTTTGTTTGGGTCTGTGGGAATGGTAAATATAGGGTTTATAGAGAATTGGATTGATAAAGGGGGATTTTGATTTTTTAGGTGCAGAAGAATATGGACGTGAAACACAGCGCAGGGAGGGATGAAAATGCTGATTTTATTTTATTTATTTTTTCTCTGTTTTTTCTTCTGTATAAGTTGTTTCTGTGTAGAATATAAGATATTGCCACAATCAATTACTGTTATCATAATCATATAAAAATAAAAATAAATATAATGAGTGTTATTATAGCCATATAAATATGAAAATAAATATAAGTGTTGATCTAATGATGAAATCGATAGATAATAAGATATGAACAAACAAAAGGTTTTGACAACTTGACAAGTTGTAAGCTGGTGATTTAGCTAAAAGACAAGTAATAGTAGTTAGTATTGAAGTTCTTCTAAGTTTTAACTACTACTATTATTATTACCAAATAAAACAATTGATTTAATTAGTTAGTTGTTGATTGGCATTATTATTACCAAATAAAACAATTGATTTAATTAATTAGTTGTTGATTGATATTATTATTAGTAGTAGTAGTAATTAGTAATAAAAGGGGATGAAATATCTAACAGCTGCTTCATTTGGTCAAAAATCTAGAAGGCGTGAGATATAGGATTTGACGGATTCAAATTACCAAAACATGGCATTCTTCATTTCATCATAGCAGAATGGAAGATGGAGAAGTGTATTTTCTTTTGTTGAAAAAACTATCTTGGCACAAGAATTTAGAGATGTAAAAGAGTCATACGCCTTATCATGTGTTTATGGTCTAACCTAATATATTTAATAAAATAAAATAAACTTAGGTCATAGAAAAACTTATTTAAAAAATAGGTTGTAGGCTTATTTTTATAAAACTTTGCCTATAAATTTACTGGCTGATGTATATTATATTATTTATTTTAACTAAAATAAAATAAAATTATTATTTATATAATTTTAATTAATAAAAAATTATATAATTTTTAATTTTGATAATTGTTAAAGGCTTGATAAACTTAAACACTTAATAGGTTTAAGCCAAACTTTTTGTTTTATAAATATAGATTAAGTCAAGCTCAAAATATTTTTTATAAATCTAGCATATTTAGATCAAAGTTTAACCTGACCAAGTCGATTTACATCCCTCCATAAGTTTATGCAACTTTTTTGTAAAGTATTTTTTTTTTTTAATTTGTGGTAAAAATATTGGTGGGTGTATAATTTGTTTATAAATTACCATTGGCATCTAAAGTAAAATCTTGGTTGGTTTAATTAATAAGTCCTTTTACATATTAAATGTTAAGATCTTGAATCAAATCTGTATAGCTGGAAAAAAAATTATTATACTTTTAATTTATTATATCTAGTAAGTCTTACTTTTATATATGTATATGAAATAAAATTATCTCAGCTCCAATTTAATTAGTAGTTCGTTCGTAACGGCTTATGGAAGTTTTTTTTTTCTCCATAAAATGCAGTTAGGTTCAGGAGATGATTAGTAGTTAGTTGATATCAATTGTTCTAGGAAAAACCATATTATGTGATCCATTTAAGGTTTTCTTATTCCAAAGATTTTATAAGCTCTTAGTTTGATATCAAAGAGAAGAAAAACGCAAAATCAAGCGCTTAGATTATATATTGTAAATTGTTTGAATATATTGATGATCATTCCATATATCATAATTTGATTTAAATGATAATTTAAAAACAAGAATAAGACTTTTACAACAACAAAAATTGTAATACTCAATTTATTTATATTTTGAATATGGAATCCACACAAGGTTCTTTTTTAGGGCAGCGGGGATGTTACGGTAGGAGGGAGGAAAGTTCCAACTTAGTAATTTGTTAGTAACAGCTTAGGGAATGTGGTTAGGATTAGCAAATGGTTAGTAGCTAGTTGATATCAATTGTTGTAGGAATACAGGTATAAATAATGTTGTGTTTAACCGATTTTTACATGTGAATATAATTCTTGATTCCTATTTCTCGAATTTCCTTTTTCTCTCCTTATAATTTTGTGCTCTCATAATCTATGTGGCATAACATTTCAAAAATTCTGAAGTGTTTTATCCGAAATTCTCTGATATTCTGACACACTTCAATATATTTATAATATTTGAAATTTTTTCACATATCATAAAGAAATTAATCGATATTTTACCAAACTGATATAATAAAAATTAAAATAGATACCGAATAAAATCTCAATGTATAAGAGATTTTTAATTTAAAAATATAATTGTGAATATTCACATCGTATGTTGGATATTTTAAGTGTAGTTTTATTTTTTTTATTAAATTATTGAATCTTAAATATAATATACATTGCATTAATTAAAAAATTATTTAATATCAAAACGTGTTCTAACGTGTCAAAATCTAATATTTTTTAAAATTAACATGTCAGAGTATCATGTCGTGTCCCGTATCCTATTTCGGTATCGGTATAACATAGCTCGTAAAACATTGCTCATGGTGGCTGAAGAGGTAGACAATATGTCGATACTCAAATCAAAAAAGTAAAGTGTAAGTGTGAGAGGATGTGTTCGATCATCCTAATTACCATCTTTAGAAGGAGTTTAAAGTCTTAATTCCAAGATCCATCTTGAATCAGACTAATCACGAAGCAATGAACCGATTAAAATATCTAAAAAGAAAAGAGTGATTTGGACATATTATTTTTTATTTTATTTTTTTTGGTAAGCTGATTTCGACATATTCTAATGATAGACTTGGGTGGTTAGACCGATAATGGAATGACGGACGTGAACAATGACATCCATGTCAAGATAATATTATCTAACCCATTACAAGGTGATGAGAGGTGACTGACTGTCTGAGACGTATAGGTTCAACAAGTTCCTAAATAACTTAAATAATTGAGTTCCATAATAAACTAGAGTTTAAGTTTAATAAAAAAATATTTGTCAAAAAAAAAAAAAAGATAACTATAATGGGTTAAGATTTTTTCTCCTGTCATAGATTCAAAAATATTATATAGGTCCTATTGCATAAAAAAGATATTATGAGGTAGATTACGTTTATAATTTTTTTTTTTTTTTACAACTCTTATAATATCAATTATGTATTTTGGGGAATATTCTCTTAAATATTTGTATTTTCCAAAATACATGATTAAAGTTGTAAGAGTAATAAACAAAAATAAAGTAACCCATATATATATATATATATATATATATATATATATATATATATATATATATATATATATATATATAATTAACTTGAATGATTGGTGAAATTGTAGGCAAATGAATATAAGTACTAAGTTCTAATAACCAATTCTTTAATCAGTAGTTTAATTGTTATGACCGGATTGGTTTGTGATTTAATTATTGACTCAAACGGTTGGATTAGCTAATTCCATCAAATTTGCATGACAATGATCACTGAATTATCATATTTAAGGGCTGATCTATCTATTATTAGATGATCACCCAATCATCGTACATGAGTCATGACAACTTATTCATATTTATTATTGGACCTAATATATTTGAAATAATCAAATATATATATAATTCACTGTCATATAAGAAATTAGAGTCTTTTTTTTTATACAAGAAATTAGAGTCTTTAGTTTTGGAGTGAAGTATCTTCCTTTTTAGATACATCACTTTGTCGTTGTATATTTCTTTTTGAATCCCATTTGCTCATGGAATACTCTCAAAATAATTACTTCTAAATTTTTTCTTTTTACATTAAATTATTTTCTTTTTCCATTTTTTTTATTTCTCCTCAAATAGCAATTGCTTATTGTTAGCTATTCGAAAAGAGATAATTGCTATGTTAACAATGATTAATTAAGATATGTTTGTTCTTATAGTCTGTTTGGCATAATATTTTTTTAAGCTAAAAATTATTTTTAAGCTAAAGTTAAAAAAAAATCAAAAGTTATTTGATAATTATGTAAAGTTGTTCTTAGGATTTTTAAGGGATGGAATTAAAATAATTTCTTAATTAAGGTAAATTATTGACATAAATGATAAAATTTATATATAAAAGTTTAGAATAAGAGTACTCCTATTCTCAGTGCGTTAAGAACAGAGGAATACTGAAGAATTAAAAGTTTGATATTCTTTTTCTATTCTTTAATGTACATAGTACATCTATTTATTTATGGGAAATATTATCCTTTATCTCTTTTCTATATATCTATTGATTTTCGTGTAATTTATTTTTTATTTTTTATAAGTGAGTGGGCTACCCAAATGTGGTGGCTCAGTTGGTAGCATGGGGACTGAGTGGTGGGAGAGGATCTCGGTTCGAATCCCACCAACACCATCCGGGGAGGGCATATGTACCGTAATTCTTGGACTCGCACCCGAACTCTGGATTAGTCCCACCACTGATTGTTTATATGGTAGGATCAGTTTCAAAAAAAAAAAAAAAAGTGAGTGGACTCCCCCATGATTGTTTATATGGTAGGAGATAACTACTCTCTGAGCAATTTATTTATAGCCTACTTAGAAGCATTGAGACTATTCTACATACTTATTTGATCATAGCTGCTAACAATTCTAACTTCCAAAATTGTGTAGTTGTAACTGCCTAACAATTATGGTCTTGCTTCAAGGAAAGATGATTTCCGTAACATTTGCCCATCCTTGCAAAGAGGTCCTTGATTGATACATAAGATTAATCGTATCCACAAAGGGGAGGTAAGTGGCCAATTGATAGCACAAAGTGCGTACGGAAAAATGTCTTGATTGATTACCAAAAAAAAAAATGTCTTGACATATTGCAGGCCTAATTGATAGCAAAAAATGGACCTGTTGTGGAAATTTAAGGAAGCTTATCGAAGCTTAAAGACTCTAAAAGTATTTGGATCTTATCCATTGCCAAGTCATGATGAGTTGTCAATCTTATCCACCAAACTAGAAGCTTCGTGAAGCCTTATCTATGTATATGAGTTGTGCTAAGGGAGTGGCTAATATAAGTTGTCAAAACTAATTTGAAGAATACAAAGTTGTAAGAATGGTCAAAAGTGGAAATTAGTGGTTGTAATATGTTGTCAAATTCAAGTTGAACTCTTTCATGTGTAGCTATATATATGTATTTTATGATTAGTGTTGTAATATTTTGTTAAAAGATCTTCTTTTGTTATACTTATTCTGTTCATTTATTCATCTTCAACAAGCGGTATTGGAGGAATTGAAATTCCAACAAGTTTTTATTGCCAAATCTAGACATTTTGCCAAGTCTGAGTGTGTGATGCTTCAAGGCATGAATTCTCGATGAAAATCTCCTAACCAGCTTTAGAGGAGGAAACCTCTTAGCAGAACCAAAAGAAGAAACATGCAAGCTTTAGAATTGAGATTGTTGAAATGAGATAATACTTGTTGAGTTGTACAATTATTGAAATTTTAATCATTGATTACACAATTACATAATTATAGGAGATTTGTATTAAATAGATTAATTTTCTTATTTGCAGCTGATTGACATAATCATGGGAAATTTGTATTAAATAGAAATAGTAACAGGTTATTTCATTTCCTAATTCATAGCTGATTGACAGTTAATTTGTAATCGACCTAGAGTCCTCATTTATGTATATAATTACCCCAGTAGAGGAAGAATAAACACATAAATATTCATAATATGGCACCATTGTTTTGACATGGTATCAGAGCATTTCTGATCCAGGAACCTATTTTCATTAAACCTTCCACATCGTATTGTTCAATTTGCCTGACTCGAATTTCTTTTTTTGTTACCTATTTCGAATTTCTATTTTCCAATGAACAATCACAAAACCTCCTCTGAATCTTCAACCCCGTATTAAGAAAATACCTGCCAAAGCCATGTCCATTGTCTCTGCTATAGATGCTCCTGTCCCTACTGCCGATTTTATTCAATCCAGTATTTTGGGTAAGTCTTTTGCTTTCTATACATTGTCTAGGAATAATATTTGGATAATTGGCATAGGTGCTTCTGATCATATGATAAAAGATTCTTCCTAGTTGTTCAATCTCTGTAATTCTTCCCAATCCGTTATTTCCACTGCCAATGGGGGTACCTAAAAAATTACTGGTCAAGGATCCTTAACCCTTTCTGATAGCTTATTTCTAGACTCTGTGTTGGTTGTACCCTCTCTTGAATACAACTTACTCTCTGTGAGCCAATTAACTTCAAAGCTTAACTGCTAAGTAACTTTTTTCCCTCTCACTGTGTTTTTCAAGACATCCCCACTTGGACTACTCTTGGTTATGGTGTTAGACATGGCCAGCTTTACTTCTTGGAGGTCCCTGATCCTAGCCATCCTTTTTTGGCTACTACATGTGCATCAACCGGTCCAGAACAGTCTCATGCTACCATTTGGCTTTGGCATTGAAGACTTGGTCACCTTTCCTTTAGTTATTTGAAAAAGTTATTTCCTCGGTTGTTTTCCCATTTGAATAATGTCGATTTCAAATGCAGCACTTGTGAATTAGCCAAGAGTCATAAAGTTCCTTATTTTCCTAGTACTAATAAAAGTTCTATTCCATTTCAAGTTGTTCATTCCTATGTTTGGCCCCTACAAAGGTGTCTTCTTTCTCAAAAGCTTACTATTATGTGACTTTTATTTATGAATGTACCCGAATGACTTGGTTATCATTGTTAAGACACAAAAGTGATGTCTTTGATGCCTTTAAAAAATTTTACAGCCTAGTCCAAACTCAATATCAGTCTAAGGTTCAAACTCTACAATCTGATAACAGCAGAGAATATTTAGATGGCCGCTTTATTGATTTCTTGAGCATACAGGGGATCTGACACCAAACCTCTTGCCCTTATACACCCCAACAGAACGGTCTAGCTGAACGAAAAAATAGACAACTACTAGAAGTGGTTCGTGCCTTCCTTTTTGGTATGAATTTGCCTAAAACATATTGGGGTGAAGCTGTTGTTTCTGCTGCCTACCTCATCAATCGTACTCCATCCAGCGCCCTTCACTTTAAAACTCCACAACAGACACTGGAATCTTATTTCTCCCTTCCTCACATTCCCAACCTAGAGCTTCGTGTTTTTGGGCGCACAACGTATGTCCAAATCCCCAAGGAATTACGAAACAAATTGGATCCTTGTGCTAAAAAATGTGTATTTCTGGGTTACTCTGATGTAAAAAAAGGTTATAGATGTTATGATCCTGTTCTCCACAAAATGCATGTCACCATGGACGTGTCTTTTCGAGAATTAGAACCATATTATTCAGGGGGAGATTCTGTTATTTCTTCTCAAGGGAAGATACTTACTACTGGAGAAGAAATTATAACTTTTCAACACACTCCTGAACCAGATGTTGCCCCTCCCACGAATGATTTTGCTACGCGTCTAACACCTATAACTGAGACATCGTCCCTGGATGTTTCTGAATCCATACCTAAGGTAAACAGTAATCCTATTCCTATTTCTTCAAATGGACCTTCTATTACTAGCATAGATGGTCCCATCTTACCTGTTAGAGTGTCACAAAGACCAAATAAAGGTGTACCAAGATAGCTTTATGAACCAGATCCAAACTCTAAGGTCAAATACCCTATTGGTAACTACATGTCCAATCATAGGCTGTCAAAATCATATATTGCATATGTTAATCAATTGTCTAGTATATTTGTTCCTAACAATGTGCATGATGCTTTGGATTATCCAAATTGGAAGGAAGCCATGAATGTAGAAATGAAGGCCTTACAAAAAAAATCAATGTGGGACCTGGTTCCTTTACCAACTGGGAAGAAACCAATTTGATGCAAATTAGTGTTTACTGTGAAGCTTAAAGCAGATGGAAGCTTTGACAGACATAAAGCCAGATTAGTTGCTAAAGGATATGCACAATAATACAGAGTTGATTACCAAGATACATTTGCACCGGTAGCAAAACTGAACACAATTCGTATTCTGATTTCTATAGCAGCTAACAGGGACTGGACACTCAAACAATTTGATGTAAAGAATGCATTTTTAAATGGGGACTTAGAAGGAGAAGTATATATGGAAATTCCACCAGGCGCCAAACATGCCAACTTGAAGGGAAATGAAGTGTGTAGATTAAGAAAAGCACTATACGGCCTCAAGCAATCACCTAGAGATTGGTTTGGCAGGTTCTCTCTAGCCATGAAGAAGTTTGTATACAAACAAAGTAAAGCAAACCACACCCTATTCATAAAACATAATGCAGGAAAGGTAAAAATGTTAATAGTGTATGTTGATGATATGGTTTTAACTGGTGATGATTTATTTGAAATGGAGTTATTGGAAAGACATTTAGCAAATCAGTTTGAAATGAAAGATCTAGGATCATTAAAGTACTTTCTTGGAATTGAAATTTCTAGATCAAATCAGGGAATTTTTTTGTCACAAAAAAGTACATTTTAGATCTACTTGCAGAAATAGAAATGATAGCATGTAAACTAGCAGAAACACCAATTGAAATGAATCATGTATTAGGTTTATATCCTGATCAAGTACAGACTGATGCTGGCAGATATCAAAGGCTAGTATGGAGGCTAATTTATTTATCACATACTAGGCCAGACATTGCTTATGCGACTAGTGTTGTGAGCAGATTTATGCACAACCCAAATGAGGATCACATGGCTGTTGTGTGTCGAATATTGAGGTATTTAAAGGGGTGTCCAAGGAAAGGTTTGCTTTACTCAAAAAATAATAGTCCCGAAATTAAAGGCTACACAGATTCAGATTGGGTTGGAGATAAAACTACCAGACAGTCAACTTCGGGATATTTTACTTTTGTTGAAGGCAATCTAGTTACTTGGAAGAGTAAGAAGCAGAAAGTTGTGGCTAGATTGAGTGCAGAAGTAGAGTTTAGAGGAATGACACATGGAGTGTGTGAATTTTTGTGGATTAAGAGCATCCTACAAGACTTAGGAATCTGCTACAATCAGCCTATGGAGTTACATTGTGATAATAAAGCTGCTATTGAAATTGCCCATAATCCAGTTCAACATGATAGAACCAAGCACGTAGAAGTGGATAGGCACTTTATCAAGGAAAAGCTAGATCAAGAAATTACTCAATTTCCCTACATCAAATTTGAAGATCAATTAGCCGACATCATGACAAAGGTTGTATCTGGAAAAGTGTTTGAAGAAGCAATTAGGAAGTTGGACATGATTGATATCTATGCACCAACTTGAGGGGGAGTACTGAAATGAGATAATATTTGTTGAGTTGTACAGTTGTTGAAATTTTAATCATTGATTACACAATTACATAATCATAAAAGATTTGTATTAAATAGATTAATTTTCTTATTTGCAGTTGATTGACATAATCATAGGAGATTTGTATTAAATAGAAATAGTAACAGGTTATTTCATTTCCTTATTCATAGTTAAAGGTGGCAATATGGGCCGACCCGACCCGCCCCGCCTCGCCATCCACCCGCCAAAAATAGGGCGGGGCGGGTTGACTTGCCAATGGAAAATTGGTTGGAAATATCAACCCACCCTGTTTTGAGACGGGTTGGCGGGTTGACCCGTCAGTTCACAAAATTGATTATTTGGGTTGGCAGGTTGGCCCGCCAAAATATTAATTAAAAAAATAAAAATCTCAACTGAAGCCCGACTTATACATATATTACAAGTGTATGTTTTATTACTAACTCGAGTAGGTTTCAACATAACTAATTTCATTGGTTGAATTTTTTTTAATTCTGGAAAAATCTACTAAGTATTGTTATAGTAACACATTTCAGTTATTGGAACTAATGTGGTACAGTTAAAACTTAAAAGAAAGAATCACCCTTCAACTAAGACATGACATGAATGCAATGCACATGCTATGGTATTGCAATATTGGCTTCTCGGAAAAGTAAACTCCTCATTTCTTAAACTCAACTTCTCGCTGTCCAATTCCACAGTAGCTTCTCTTGATTTGGTGAAAACATTAGAAGGAATATTAATTCCAGCGAAGCCAAACACGACAGCTATTGCTCTAAGGTAACCCATTACACGAGGAACATTGCCAATGAAGGTATATACAATGGCAGAGAGCCAACGACACCAGCTTGGAACTGAGAGAGAGAAGAAAACTGAGAGAATGCGATGCTCTATGAGGATTTAGGTTAGGGCTATGCATGGGTCAGGTCGGGTCAGGTTTTTATGCCGACTTGACCCAATTTGGTTTTTATAGGTCAAGTATTTTGACCCGACCCGCTTTAATTTGATCCAAGTCAGGTCTGACTTGGTTTGGATTTTTTTGAACTAGTTCAGAACCGGTTTGAATCTGACTTGACTTGGTTTCTGAAGTGGGTCAAATCCGGCTTGACCCATTTTTGACTTGATTTTTTTACAAAATTTCGTCGAAACTTCAACGTTGCAAATGACGAAAATTTCGTCACAAAATTATTTTTCCGTCGGAATACTTTTCATTGAAAGGAGACAAAAGTTTTATCCGATGAAATTTAGTTTCCGTCAAAAGTTTTGACTAAAATGATTTCGTCGATCAAATGTCTTAAACGAAAAATGAATTCCTTAAAAGATTTTGACGGAATGTTTTTCGTTCAAAATTTCGATAAGAATGTGTTCTGACAAAAATTTCGGCGAAAATTGTTTTGAGGGAAATGTTTCATTCTAAACTTTTGACGAAATTTAGACTTTCTAAAGAATATTGACAGAAGATTTTTCCCGTCAAAAAATTTTTATCGAAATATTTTTTTTCAAAAAATTTTATGGAGTTTTTTGACAGAAATGTGTTCCGTTTAAAATTTTGATGGAAATGTTTTTTTATCAAAAAACTTGACGAAAATATTTAGTCGAGAACTTTCGATGGAAATGTGTTTCGCTAAAAATTCAATTTGTTTTTGTCAAAAATTTTAATGAAAATGTTTCCGTCGAAAACTTTTGCCGAAATTTGAATTCTATAAAGAATTTTGATGAAATTTTTTTCAGTCAAAAAATTTCAATGGAAATGTGTTTCGTCGAAATTTTTGATAAATATGTTTTTTTTGTGAAATATTTTGACGAAATTTAGATTCCGTAAAAAGATTTGACAATAAAATTTTCCGTCAAAATTTTGTACATAAATGTTTTTAGTCACAAATTTTGGTGAAAATATGTTTCGTAAAAAAATTTTGATGGAAATTTTTTCCGTAATTTTTTTTTACATAATTGTTTTACGTTAATTTTCTTTAATGTAATTGTGATTTTTTTTCACATAATGGGTATGGATCAAGTTTTGGGTCAATGAGTCATTATTAAAATAAGTCAGGTCTAAAACTAACCCAAATAAAAGTGGGTCAGTATTAAACTCAGTTTCAAAAAAAATAGGTATTTATGAGTTAGGTGAAGGTCAGATCAAGAGAAGGGTAGGTGAACCAGTTTTTTTGCACACCCCTAATAGATCTTGGTGGTTGGTGTTAGGTTATGTTAAAATTTTATTAAAAAAAAAAACGCGGATTAACCCGCCCATAACCTATTTAAACCCACTTATAAACGAGGCGGGTTGATGGGTCAAGATGTGTAACCCGCCCCGTCCCGTTTTGGTGGGCTGGCGGGTTGACCCATCAAGTTTAACCCATATTACCAACTCTATTCATAGCTGATTGACAGCTAATTTGTAATGATCCTAGAGTCGTTTACGTATATAATTACCCCAGTAGAGGAAGAATAAACACACAGAAATATTCATAATATGACACAATTGTTTTGACAGAGATGATAACGGCATTGTTGCATGCAATAGCGGATTTAGAAATTTTTTTAACGTATGCACGTTCAGAATAAAAGAATAAAGGAAAAAAAATTTAAAGAATATTTTAAATATATTAAAATATAAAAGAATCAGAGGATAATCTCTTAACAGTTCTGAGCCAAGAGCGGAATCGGAGGATTCGACATGTAATTTAGTATTTTCTTCTGAACATCGGGATATAAATGAACATTCCAAATCAGTCCTTATAAACAGAATAAATAAAGGTGCATTCACCTTTTAATTTTAGTTTGTTAAAATTACGAAGCACTTAAATATATATATATATATATATATCTATATATATATATATATATATATATATATATTTATATTTAAAATAATGTTATGGAAATCATGGGAGAGAGAAAGTGGATGTTTTTTTTTAATTTAAAATTCAAATGATTAAAATACATATTTCAATTTCATTTCCTTGTTATGATTTACATATTTCAATTTCATTTCCTTGTTATGATGTGTACTAATGGGATAAAAATTTGTTTGATTGATGACGTGTGTTGATGATGAAATGAAACCGTGATTTGATGAAATATTTTTGGACTTATGATCTGTGTCTCCGCGAACAGTATCTGAAACTCAACCACATGAATCATGTATGACCTCGTCAGTCTTGATTCAAAAGTGTCATCAGAGATAAGAAAGAGAGTCTCAGGGCTTGTTTGATAACTTCACCTGATTAATTTTTGAAAAATGGCCAACAACAACATTAGAGTTTGCAAAAACAAAAAAGCAAAAAATAAAATAAATTTGTCTTTAAAAATGAAAAGAACAAATTGATGTCATTTCACAATTATTTTAAGGGAATTAGTTTTCTTATATGGGAATTTTTTTTCATGTTACATACACAATATATGAGTGAGATCAATAAAAAAGTAAAAAAAATAAAAAATAATATGGAACCCTCTCATCTATTGTGTATGTAGCTAGCGTGAGAAATTTTTTTCATAATAAAATGAAAAAATTATTTCCCTTATTTTAATGGTTTAATCTTCAAATTTGTTTATGAACATTGTGTAAAAAAACAATAAAGTTTTATTTAAACCAAATGTTCAACGGAAAACGCGCTAATTTGTGTCAATCTTGCTGATATATATTTTTGAGAATTAAAATTTGAAACATACATTTAATGAAGTGTATATAAATTTCAATGATAAATCTTACAATAAAAGGCTGAGAAATGCAGCTTAAGGCAGCAAGATTTGTTGAAATATTAACAAAATTAAGGCCTTATCTGGTTCTAAATTAATTATTTAAAATAATTTTTTTTTTAAGAAAAGGATCAAGAAGATAATAGTCAGAATAATTTGTTCGGAACACAATTGTAAGCATTGCTAATAAAACTTAACCGGTCTGGTTGGGTAGACTTTAGAACTGATGAACCAGTTATATAACAGATCCGGGTGCAGCAACGGATCAACCTTGCATTGAATCCGATACGACTCGACTGATTTTGGGGAAAACTAGTGATCCAGCCCGATTTATTTATAAAAAAAAATATATCAAAAAAAATCCAGAAAAAATTATAATTGACATTTTTGAATGATTTGTTGTTTATTGACTTACATAGGTTATGTACCTACAATACTAATTTTATCTCAGTTATGTATTATATAGATAATTTTGATTTGATTTATAATTAGATATTTCGTTTACTGAACATAAAACACCAATATCATAAACATTATATGTTTGTTTGATTCTTTATTGGACAATAATATGTAATTTATTATTTTTTATATTAAATATTTAGAATTTATATTTTTGTTTGGCTAATTGAGTATGTTATAATTTTTTTAATATAAATTATAGTTTTACATATACTCACAAGTCATATGATTAAATAACTTTGGTTGTAAGGTAGCATTTTAGTTTATTATTACAAAAACATATTTTCGGCGTTCTTTTAATTGTTTACTGAACTAAATTTTAAAATGTTTTTTAATTTATTGGTTGTTAAACAGTTACATTTTTCTATTGATTATAAAAACAAAAGTTAAAAAATTCTTCTGAATAGTTTCTATTAAAAAAAAGTTGAAACATGTCCAATTTGTCTTCAGTCTCTTCTCTTCAAACAAAAATCGGTACGTGTCGACTTCTCATTAATTTAAACTTTTGTGAATAAATAACAACACATTAATAACTCGTTAATTATTAATTCTTAGTTATAGGTCACGGCGTGCAAAACTTCGATATTCTTATATAAAAGCTATCAATTTTGTATTAGGTTATTGTTATGTCTCCGCAATTGATTACATGCATTTGATTAGTAATCAGCTTTCAATCATTGATCTATCAAAATGCATTTTACTAAAGAGGTACTTAACTATGTTACTTTAATTCTCCAACCATGTGATGTGACACATCTGTTGTTCTATATAGTCAATTAATTTATAAAGTCAACTTCCCACTTAATCTCTTTCCCTAAATTTTGTTATAGAAATATAAATTTATGTAAATAATTTACATTTTACGTATGTTAAAGTCTCCCATTAATCTAATATTGTTAAAATTGAGATTGTAAGTAAGATCAGAAAGAGATTAAATAATCATAAAACGTAAAATCATAATGTAAAAAATCGAAAAAAATCATAAAAATGTAAAAGCATTTAAAATATTTATAAAATTATTTTGATAAAAAAATCATAAAAACGTAAAATTGTAGTGATAAATTGAGGTTTTAACCACTATATGTATTAATCTTTAAAGATATATTATAAATACTATGATATGATTATGTAGTTAACTTGATCGCTTTCTCTAGCTCACGCACTATATATGTATTCTACAAAACAGTAATAAATATTTTTTTTTTAAGTTCTGAATTCATACGTATGTTTATATTTATGCTAAATATTTTTTTTCTCTCATATATTGTTTTGATCAAATTTAAATTTAATTTATATGATATAATAGTTTTCTATTAAACTCTATGCAAGAAATTTGTTATACGTCTTTCAATTAATACTAACCAAAAACAAATAACATGTAAATTACCATTTAATATGTATCGATGTTAAAAAGTAACTAAGAAATTGACAAAGAAATGTTCGAGCCCTGTGAATGAAAAAAAGTATTTGGGAGAGCCGCCCTCGAAAGGATCCGACAGTGCTCGATGGGGATTAATCTTCAATTACGGCTAGAGATACCTTTGAATTTATTCAAAAAAGAAATTGACAAAGAAATTTTTTGCAGGCCAACTCCAATAAAATAAATAATAAATAAATTATGCTTGCTTGCAAAAGAAAACAGTTTCAACTGAAAGAGAAGGCTGCGTGCGTAAATAGTGGATCACTTTTCCTGGTTTGAAAGACTAGTTTAATTAGTAGTTGAACCCTAACAAACCTTTTTTTTTGTTTTTTTGGTACATGGAGCTGTTTTCTTTTTAATTATTTTATAATTAAGAAAAACACTTTTTCAAGCTATGTTGCGTCATGAATGATGATAAAATTTTGATAGTAAAGCTATATTTATCAAAATGATTCATGACATTTCGTAAGGGGCACTGATTATACTATATGAGTCTTTAACTTATCATTAATACGTATAACTGCATTTAATTGTATTCGTGATGATTTGTTAAACTCCTTTCAAAACGCTTAAATTCTTATCTCATTTTTCATATTGGTATTATTTTATTAAAAAAATTCAGGTAAACCTCTTTTTTTTTTTGGGTGAATTTTAGAGATATATATTACATGAACATTAGTCTATCAGCTCTAAATATTTGTTAATATACATAAATTAGAAATATGGTAGGAAAGTGAGTTTGGTGGGAAAGTTTAAAAAAAAATTATTTGGTAAGTCAAAATATTACCAGAAAAATTAGGTTAAATTTTCTGAATCTATGTTTGGTTGAATGTAAAATATTGACGGAAATATGAGATAAAATTATCAAACTAACCATTGATTAAATACAAAGAAAACTCTTTATCTCGAATTTCTTTTAGCACGTTTTTTGAGAATAAATATTTGTCTCTATTGCTTTTTTCCTACTTTTTGGTTTGATGGGGTAATGAAATGGCAAATTTTTTTTGATTTTACACGCAAATTGAAATTGCTATGCAAATCCGGATGATGGACACATTTTTTAAAATCTCTTACCAAACATGGTTAAATGAAGAACCCATTTTAAGTTTTTTAATTATCCTAAAAGAAACCTCCTACCAAATACCCCCGACATTTTAGTTAAAGGGATATTAAAATGTGAAAACATTGAAAGTTTGATATATATAGTAACAGTTGCACAACACAATGAACTAAATGACAAGAGAACAACTCAAAGGGATACTTTGAGAAGTAACATTGTACAGCTAGCTAGCAATACCATGTGTTATTTAACAATATAGATAAAATAGCTGGAATGGCCTGTGAGAGTTACGAAGGACCCTTAACTAGCGCCCTGGAATATGTGTGAACTTTAAATATTTCCCTTTACAAGTATATATATAGGTTACTTAGCAGAGAATAGACAAAGAGAGAAGAAGAGGGATATGGATATGGAAGATAATAAAGGTACAGTTTGTGTAACAGGTGGAACCGGGTATGTAGCATCATGGCTAATTATGAGGCTTCTTCAACATGGTTACTTGGTTCGAGCCACCGTTAGATCCCACCATGCTGCAGGTATAATGATTAATTACTTATATATTCTTTTGCAAATTGATGACACTTTTACTTAGTTTTCTATTCTTGTAGAGTTTGAATTGTTCTTGTTTGTTTTCTCTAGCTACTTGTTGATTATTTCTACGAAGAGTGATGAAATTGTGTATATATATATATATAAATGTAGATTATATTTGCATGTCCTTAAAGTTGATATTATATATGGTTAGATATAAAAATTGATGACTAGAAATCTTTGAATTAACAATGTTGGCTTCTATTTAAATTGTATTATTGTTTATGAAATTGTATTAATGAAAATTTCATCTTAAATTAGATTAAAATATTAAACTTTTTGGTGTGTGTTTGGCCTGACTTATTTCCATCGTTCTTCTTCTTAAATGGAGAAGCCGGAGTAAACATGGTTTTGGAAATCTTGAAAAATTAACTAACCTTTTCTTTAAAAAGAAAGAAAAGGAAAAATGAGCTTTTCTCGTAAGCGATCTTCTCCATCCAGTTTTTGTCATCTCTCTTCTTTTCCCTACAAGAGTTATGAACAGTCAATTAGCCTTCGGCTGTACTCCCTATCGACCTTGATCCGAACGATCTTTGATGACGGGAGTAATAAATTTCAACATAACCCACCCTCACAATACCAAAGTAATACGGGAAATTCGAGTTCGGCTTGATATTTTTTTTTTTTTTTTAATTTGTGTGGAGTTCTTATTGGGCAAACACAAAAAAAAATTGTATCATGTTTTTTTCGACCCACAAATAAGAAATTGACCGGCATTAATTAATTTTTTTTATGTTATTCATGTCATGTTGTATCAAGCCGCATAATAAATGATATATTTTGAGGTTGGAGATTTGTTTGTGTCATGTTGTGTCAATCTGCATAATAAGAACATATTTTGAGGTTGACAGGTTATTCTTATCATCTCAACCCACAAAATAAGTGAGTCGTGGAAATAATGTTATAACAATCATATATGGACTATAATCTTAAATCATTAATCTAGCAATGATTTTATATCAATATGCTAATAGGAAAAAAATTCCAATTGTCCATAACTACCAACAATTGGGAGGTCCCTTATGGAAATGTGAAAAAATTTCTTCCACTTTACTATTTTCTTTTCTTTTTATTTTCATCTATGTTCCAAATTTTTCGAAGAGACCACCTAATGGTTGGTGGTTCTGAACCCATGAAAATTTTCGGTGGTCCAGGACCACCAACAATTAGGTGGTTCCTTCATGAAAATGTGAAAAAAACTCTTTTTACTTTACTCCTTTCTTTTATTTATTTTTCATCTATGTCTCAAATTTTTCAAAGGGACCACATAATGGTTGGTGGTCCTGAACCACTGAAAAAAATTTCCTGTTGAAAATTTTTTCAGAGGTCTAGGACCACCAACAATTAGACGGTTTCTTTGTGGAAATGTAAAAAAATTTCATCTGCTTTACTCCTTTCTTAAATATATTTTCATTTACGTCTTAAATTTTTCAAAGGGACCACCTAATTGTTGGTGGTCCTGACATACTGAAAATTTTCTAATAGAGAAAATACTCTCCTAATAGTGACAAAATATGCTCCGTGAATTGGCCTTAAATGCTCCATTAATGACATCTTCAAAGTATTCCATGTGAAGGAGCCACCCAAGTACTTTAAATATATCCCCTTACCGACATATATAGCTTAGCAAAGAGTAGAGAGAAAAAAAGAAGAGAGATATGGAAGACGATGAACGTATAGTTTGTGTAACAGTGGAGCTAGGTATTTAGCATCATGGCTAGTTGTGAGGCTTCTTCAACATGATTACTTAGTTCGAGCCATAATTAGATCCCACTCTGTTGCAGGTATCGTGCGTGGTTTTACCAAATATTCTTCCGAGCTTTGTTAGAAAAATATCAAATTATTAATATAGCCTCACCTAATAATTTAAGTTTTGTAGCAGAAATAGTTCTTTATATATTTCCAAAAAAAAAAAGAAATAGTTCTTTATATAGTATCAGAGTTGATGTGACCAAGGGTGTGCATGACAACCTTCCGAGAATGAGTTTTTTTTCAATTTCTGTTCCTCAGAATAAAAATGGATGAGAAACTCGTTTGTTAAAACCGGTTTATTTTTTTGTTCCCCAGATGAACCGGTTTAATTTTTGTGCCGGGAAACAAAAAAAAGAATCAAAAAATTTCTGCTTTTCTCATTCCTGGCACAAAAATAGAATCAGTTTTCCCTTTATCTCTCCCCCTCTCTATCCCCTCACACAACAACACCAAACCATCACAGGCCTTCAACATATCATCAGACCACCACCCTCCTTCATACAAGTCTCCTTCCGTCTCTCTTTCGCCTTTTTGGTGTAGATGCCATTAAAGAATAAACATTACTTAACAAATCAGTTTAAATGCCAAGTGGAAAAAATAACAAATTTTTGGGGTAACAACAGAGTGCATATGCAATTCCAGAAAAAAAATGAATGGACCTAATCTTAAATAAAGGAGATCTTTGAGAAGTAGTAGCTAACGGATTTAGGGCAAATTATGGAGATCCACAATAATCAAATCAGAAGAAGTGAAAAATAAGTTAGGGCAAGTTAAATTATGAATAAAAAAGAAAGCTATTTTCATGAATTGAATACATCTCAATCAGTAAACAGAATTGTAGACGAGGCAATGACGACAAAGATAACGACGAGTTCAAATTTCTGCAAAACTCAGAACTTTCTTCGTTAATTTCACTCTCCAACACGAAATGCCCCAAAATGTTTTTCTGAGGAATAAAAATAAATTGTGTTATCAAACGTAATTCTGATTCTCAGAATAAAAATAAAATATGTTAACAAACGTAATTCTGATTCTCAAAATTGTTCCAAGGCACAAAAATAGAAAAGAATCATTTCTTTTCAGAAATGGTGTCAGGAATCAGAATGATTATCATGCGCAGCCTAAGTGGTCATAAATTCGATTCTCACTGCCCTCATTCTATTAATAAAAAGAATTAAATATTATAGAGTTTCTTAACACAAATCGACAGAGACTTCAAGCCCAATGAATTTTCGTGTGAGGAAGCGCGTTAGAAATATATAAAATCGTTAATGTACATTATCGAAATAACTTAAATTTTTGGATTAAAATAATTCTTTACAAGCTCCATATGCAAATTAAAGACCTTTTTCCTTCATTTCTGTTCTTGAAGAGTCTAGATTTTTCTTGTTTGTTTCCTTGCCTTGATTCCTTGATTATAATAATCAACGAAGAGTGAGTAACCGCGTATGTTAATGTAGATTCTATTTACATGCCTTTAAATTTGATAGTAGAAGATTAGAGATATGATTGATCATTTGAAATCTTTGAATTAATGATGTTGGCTTTTATTCCAATTGTAATATTGTTTATAGAATAATATCTAAACTTTTATCATTAGAGTAAAAGCCTTTGAACAACAATAAGATTTGTTCTTTGTAATCTTAATCGAAAGGTTACGTGATCAAACCTATCGAGAAACGGTCTATTTGTAAAAATCCAAAAGAAGTTTGCGTATCGGAAGGTTATGTGATCAAGCCTATCTAGAAATAGTCTATTTGCAAAAATCCAAAAGAAATTTGAGTATCGGAAGGTTACGTGATCAAACCTATCGAGAAACGGTCTATTTGCAAAAATCCAAAAGAAGATTGCGTACAATTGACTATCATCTCTATTATCGCAAGTCGGGGAACCTTATGCTTTGGGATTTGCTATTTACTCTTTATCTAAACCTTGATCTTTAATTAGACTAAATTTAATCCTTAGATGCATGATTAGTATATTAGTCTATAATCCTATGAGCAATATTAATTTCATGTATAAGTTTTCTAATTCAAAAACTAATATATATCTATCCATCTGAATGCAAGAAAGACCTCAGCTATCTCACAAACTTACCAAAAGCATCAAAGAGGCTTCAAATCTTCCATGCTGCCCTTGATCAACCAGGTAGTTTTAACTCGGCCATTGAAGGGTGTGTAGGAGTCTTCCATCTTGCACACCCAATGGATGTTCAAGGCCAAGAACCTGAAGAAACAGTGACAAAGCGAGCCGTGGAAGGAACCTTAGGCATTTTGAAGGCGTGTCTAGAATCAAAGACAGTGAAACGAGTGGTTTACACTTCTAGTGCAACTACAATCTTATTCAATGGTAATGGTCTTGATATGTTGGATGAAGATACGTGGAGCGACCTTGAAATTTGTCGAAGTAGTAATATTGTAAGCTCTTCGTATTTGGTCTCTAAAATTTTAACTGAGAAGGCTGCTTTAGAGTTTGGAAAAGAGAATGGATTGGAGGTCGTGAGCTTGATTCTTCCTTTGGTCGTAGGACCCTTTATTTGTCCCAAAATTCCATCATCTGTGTATATAGCACTCGCCATGATCTTCGGTATGTATTTAACATTTTGTTCACACATATTGCCATTTATGCATAACAATTATTTTTTAGGGATAGCAACTTAGGTGTAAGAATAATGAGTCTTATATCAATGCTTAATCGTTTATTTCTATATATTTAATGATTATAATTTATTAGAAATTAATAATTAATTAATGAGTATGACTCAATAAATTATAATCGTTAGATGGACAAAATCAACGGTTAAGATCTAATATAATAATTATAGGTTTCATGTTTGTTATGTTACATGATGTAACATAACAATTCTACCCACACATTTGAGAAGAGAGATGAGAAAGAAGAAATGAGAGAGAAAAATCAAAGAATGGGACCCACATAAAATTGTGTGTAGGAAGATTATGTTACATTATGTAACATAACAAAAATAAAGCCCAATAATTATTATTCTTACATCAATGTAAATTGATTTTATTCGCTCTTTTTTTAGATTTTAGTATTTTTCTATCACAAGAGGCTCGAGGGAAAAAACACACAATATATTAAAAAAAAATTCATGTGGCAGAAGGGAAACAAACTTTTTGGAATATCCTGCAATTTTTTTCAAATCGCAAGACGAGTTATTTTTGGGTTATGTGAAATAACTTTGGGAGAATCGACTATGATGTTGTAGGAAACGAAAAACATATCCTACTAAATTTTCCAAAATTGGTCCAATACATTTTTTGTTTTTAAAAAAATGATGGGACCACTTGTTGCTTTATTTCTATAACATAACCTAAATCATATCTTGTTGCAAGAGGATTATAGGTCCCAATAACTTTATCAAGTCCAAGGGCAGAAAAAATTTACTTTTTTGTATTCCTTATTTTGATTAAGTTTTTTATTTTTCTATACATGAGTGATTTGGTTATTAATTTACATCGCTACATATCTTAAGTCTTAATTTTTCATGTGCATATTTTCTATAATCAATTAATGTGTTACTTATTTTTTCATCTGTTTTAAAAAAAATCTTAAAAATCATACATGATGCCTAGCTAAGTTCCAAATTATTCAAAAGTAAGAGCATTTAGATAAATAAGCATTGCTTAAGAAAAAGTGATGGTGTTGATTCTCATGTACAGTTCCGTTATTAAATATAATAATTTAGAATTACATGTTAAAAAATTTAGAATTAAATAGTTATTTTTCATAAGGAAAAAATGACTAATTGATTATATCTGATCGATGCACTTTATGTATGTTAGTTGTCATTCACCTTTGTATGTATTACGAATTTTCTTTAAGTTGACATTTTGGTTTTTAAAAGGCAAGAAAAGTACTCTTGTCCTTTTCTTTTGATTCAAATATTAATTTGATATTGTATTTCATGTGGGCTCGTTTAGGAGATGAAAACCAATGTCAATACCTCATAAACTCATATATGGTGCACATAGATGATGCTACCCGTGCTCTTATATTTCTTCTTGACTATGGTGATGCTAATGGAAGGTATATTTGTTCCTCGGACCAAATATCATTTGATGATATGCATGCATTACTTTGTCAAAGATATCCAGAGTATCACATAACAATACCAAAGTAAGTCATATAAATATTTTATTTTTATTTTACATAAATATATAAAAGAAAGATCTAACCAATTTTTCCTTAATTATTTTGTAGCAACATAAGGGAGACAACAAACACTGATCGCAAGTTCTGCGGTCTTTCTTCAAGAAAGTTGTTGAATACTGGGTTCCAGTTTGAATACGGAATCAATGAAATGTACGATGGAGCTATGAAGTGTTGCAAAGAGAAAGGCTTTCTTTAGTTCGTATAGAAAAAAATTATATATATATATATATATATATATATATATAACGGTATTATAATTATTGTAATTGTTAATGTATTTTTTTATTTGTAATATTGCACAAATTTTTACTCATTTTGTAAGACTTTATATGATCTCAATGAATAATTTCAATTAAATTCACTACAAAAATAACATAATTGTTGTTATAATTATTATAAATATGTCTTTTAAATTCTATTGTTTAAGCATATATATTAGTGTAAGCTCTATAACATTAAATAAGAAACGTAATTATTGTATGATTTTAATTAATTGTTATTATCTCCCACAATTATTCCGAAACTAACATAATAATCATTAACATTAATTGGCCTCTTTATCCCTGATTTTCTTCCCCTTTCTCCCATATTTTCAATTCTATTCCCAAAAAATTTCCTGTTCCCATTCCCCCAAAATTGTTTAAATCCTCCAAAAAGAAAATCTGTTATGGGCGTTTGGTTGAGGATAAATTTTTCTTATATGAGAATTACGATTTCTGAGAATATAATGGAAAAGTGAGTTTTTCAGGAATGTTAATAAAATATTGCTTGGTAGACTAAAATATTATTAGGAATATTAGCTTAAGTTTTCTGAGTCTATGTTTGGTTGATGGTAAAATATTATTGGAAATATATGGTGAATTTATGAAACTAGCCCTTGTAATTAATTTTGTTTATAACATTTTCGTTCATTCTCCCCTCCCTCTCTACTTGGGCCATCAGTAACAGTTGAAGATCTCTGATCTGAATCACCGGTACGTCTTGCTCTTTATCTTGAGTATTTGAGTCCAGAGCGACCAATAAGGACAATAACTCGCTATGAGGACATATATTCCGTACTTCTTGAACACTCTCCTCACAAACTTGTATTTGTTGGATCTAATCATCAAGCATCCATGAAAGAGAAAAATTTATAAAATCCTTTGGGCTGAGAAATTCACTGAATTGGGGCTCGCTGACATGGGAGAACAAATGGTAGAAAAATGAAGTTCAATGGATGAACAACTATTCCACGAGGCTGCCTTCAATAATCCAGCATCCATCGACAAAAACTTCTGGAACTATCTTTCCATTATTATTATTTTCACTAACTAAAAGGGAGATAGTGAGTTACTACTTTAATAGGGCACGATGCAGCAAGGGTAAAAAGGACCCAATTTTTTTTAACATTTTTCCAAGAAACCGAATTCCACAAATACCACATAACTTGTGGTATTTGTTCATGGTTTTTACGGGTATAATTTGCACTACAGCCAAAATGCTAGAAAAGCTGGAATCATGGGAAATTTTTTTGACTTCCTCTACCAAATATAGAAAAGCTCCAATCCCAACCAAGCGTTTCCAGAAAAAACACTCCTACCAAACAGGCCCTTATAGGGTTTTCTTGAATCCAAGATCTTACCAGATAGAATAATACGCCTATGGGAAACTGTATTAGCCCATACAACATTACATATGGTGCAGTTGAGGATTCTAGTAGAAAATTTCTAGTTTTTTGAATATGAAAGTTTGTAAGAACATAAAAAATATTCCACAGCAACAACCTACATCCAAAAGCGTCCCTATAGCACAAAATATGACTTTAACAATATATTAAAACCCACATAAGGGCTAATATAACACCCCTATAGTCTTCCATTGCAGTTGATTTTGTTGATTGCATTAAAACCAAAAGAATGTTATATTTATAGAAAAAATACATTTAAAAATTATAAGATTAGTAACTTACTGGATCATCAATTGCAATACTCATTTCAGCTAGTAGAGGCATAGACATGTTTTTGTAAGTTCTAACATAGTCTTATGATCTAATCATGCTTATATGTACACATCAAAAGCAATTAGATTAAATGGGGAAAAATTAAGTCATAAATACTTCTCGTCATTATTTTCCTTGGTTGCTCTAAGTCCAGAAATGAAACTCCTTCTCCACTCACTATGTGAAGTAGCCCTAATACGAAAAAAAAACAAACTCAATCTCTATAGTGGTCAAAGTCTGCTTGACAGTTCTCCAAGATACAACTCCACTGGCTAGCATAAAAAATTATCCTGGAGTCGATTTTCTCAGATCAACCAGTGTAGTATGAATCTGAGTAGCCAATCACTTCTAAGTTGTCAGTTCGTATGTACATAAACATGTAATTCGTAGATCCTTGAAGGTATCTCATCACTTTCTTTGCGAATTTCTAGTGGTCAAAACCTGGTTTACTTTGATATCTCCTTAACACTCCAACTGCAAAAGCAATATTAGGTCTTGTGTATACCTGAACATACATAAGGCTTCCAATTGCTGAAGCATAAGACATGTTCTTTATTTGTTCCCACTTAAGACCATTTTTCGGACACTAGCTTAAATCAAATCTGTCACCCTTCACAATGGGAGCTACACTTGGTGAACAATCACTCATCTTAAATTTATCCAAAACTTTGTTGATATAGGTTTCTTGAGACAAACCAAGAACACTTCTTATTCTGTTACGTATCTTAATGCCAATAATGTAAGAGGTATCACCCATATCCTTCACATCAAAGTTTTTAGAAAGAAATTATTTCACTTCATATAGTGAACTTTTATCATTGGTTGCAAGTGAAATACCACCCACATATAGGATAAGGGAAATTTTTTTGCTCTCACTAACCTTCTGATATATACATTGACCCATGATGTTCTCTACAAAACCAAATGAAGAGATAAAGTCATGAAGTTTCAAATACCATTGACAGGAGGCTTGTTCAATCCATATATAGATTTCTTAAGCTTGCACACCAATTGCTTACCATTGTTAAAGGAGAATCCTTCAGGTTATTTCATATAAACCTCTTCCTCTATGTTTCGATTAAGAAAAGTTATTTTCACATCCATTTGTTGCAAATCTAAGTTAAAATGTGCAACTAATGCTAGAACGATACGAATATAATCTTTTTTAGATACAGTAGAGAATGTCACCTTGAAGTTGATTCCTTCTTTTTGATTAAATCCTTTATCTATGAGTATTGCTTTATGTCTCTCAATATTGCCTAATGAGTCTTTCTTAGTTTTAAAGACCCATTTACATCCGATGACTTTTGCACATCAAACAATTGAACAAGATTCCAAACTCTATTAGATGTCACAGAATTCATTTCATCTTTCATAACATTATACCAAAATCATGATTCTTTATAATTCATGGCTTGGAGAATGTTTTAGGACAAAGATTTTCGGCTCCAATATTATAGTCAGATTCCTGTAGATACACAACAAAGTCACTCCATATCGCCGATTTTCTTATTATAGTAGATATCGTCAATGTTGTTTTATTATCTTCTTGAGGAACTTCTTGTTCAACTAGTTGATCAATAATTTCTTCTTGTTCCTTATGAAAAACTTGATTTACTAGATTATCAGCAGGTTGTGGATATTATATGAATGGTTGTACAACACCAGTTGAGTTGGAGGGGTATTATGAAAAACAACCAACCTCAAACTACTTGTAGTGGACGGTTAAGCAACTGAATGATCTTTCTCATAAATAAAGTCTTTGTATTTATATCTTCCATTAATCAAGTCATTTTTTAAAAAAATTAGCATTTCTTAATTCCACAATCCTAGTACTGCGAGACGGACAATAAAACCTAAATCATTTAGACCTTTCAGCATATCCAACAAAATGCCCACTAATGGTCCTTGGGTCAAGCTTCGTTTATTGTGGGTTATAGATTCTGACTTCAGCCGGGCATCCCCAAACGCGTACATGTTGCAAACTCGGGTTCCAACCTTTAAATAACTTAAATGGTGTATTTAGGACAGCCTTAGTTTGAATTTGGTTCAATATATACAATGTCGTCTTCAGTGCTTCAATCCATAAGGACTTAGGAAGCTTAGAGCTATTAACCATACATCGTAAGTCATCAACATTCATGTAACACAAGTGGAATTTCAAACCATGAATAGTACCAGCGTTAGAAATTTCAAACCATAAATAACACATGAACAATGTCATCTTCAACTTTCAGTCGGGTAACTTCAACCTGGTTTCAACCCAATATAAAAACCTAATGGTTTTTGGTCATTTTTGCTTAAAAAATCCATGATTTTTGTCCAGAAATGTCAGAAATCTTTATTCTGCATGATTTCTAACTCTAATTTCATTTACAAAGAACTAAATATTAACTTGAAAAATAATATTAATTAAGATACAATCAAATAAACAAACTCAAGGCAGAGGCAAAAAAGGCTCTGATATCAAATGTAAGTTCTAACATAGCCTTATGATCTAATCATGCTCATACACAACAAAACAAAATAGATTAAATGTGGAAAAATTAAGTCATAAATACCTCTCATCATTGCTTTCCTTGGTTATTTCTAAGATGGTTGAAGTTGTCCGTGAATACTTTATGAGTCTTTCAAACTCTAGCTCTCAGGCACAAATGGTGTATAACATTAATTCAAAAGTGATTTCAGGGAACCCATAGTCTGAAGCCACCATATATATAGACCCTTACCAACAAGGTGTCAATTATTACTAATGTGCACAGAATTTGGGCTTTTGGGATTTGTTTGACCTTTGTGAAGTTATTGTTGAAAAAGTGTGGAAGTGGTTGGAGTGGTAGCTGAAAAATCAATGTATGTAGCTGAAAAAATTAGTGGACCATATCCTTGACTTAAAGGCACACTAATAATTGTTACATAGTTCCATAAGCATGAATTTGATTAACTTAAGTTTGTGGACCTTTTCCTATAGTTGTAACATGTGGTTCTAAACTTTTTGTTGCACATGCACATCCTATGCGTCTTTATTAGAACTACTAGGGAAATTTGTCATTGATACTTAGATTCGAATACTTGCAAAGCGAATACATTGGATCTTACACTTCGAACTTGTCCCGGATATTCTTTGTCAAATATTTGACTAAGAGAATCATTACAATTCCTGAACTTTCTATTCCACTAAAGTTATAAGAAAGTAAGAAGTAAAATGGATTAATCAAAGATGTTTTTGAGATTTTTGTGTAACTTTCATGTTTACAATAAATAAAAGGCCTTTATCTTAGAAAATGGAGAACATTTGCGAATTCTAATTACAGTACAAAGCTCTAAATAAGATTGTCTGAATCACCAAATACATAATATTATTTGTTTATATAATTGAACCATCTAGATAAAAACGCATATGATTTGTTTCAATTACCAAATATCTTCACAATATCTTTTCTTTTGCCTTTCTTAGCCTTCATATACGTTGAAACCGTACATAATCAGGACCCTCTCTGAAAAGAATGGGCCTAACACACGGATTTTCCTTTAGCATATCTATTAAATGCAAACAAGAATCAATACTTTCAGCAACATTAATCACTAAATAAAGGACATAAACAAATAATGTAATTATTAATATAATTGTACACCACATACCTAATATGGCTTAACAAATAAACTCGTAGCCCATATGTCTATGATCTCGAAAAAGAAACTTGTTCAAATAAGTGTGATATTCACTCCACTTCCGGATCACCTATTTAATTCCCTTCTTGAACAAGATTTCCCTTACACAACAAGGACAACCATTTGTGTAGTTTTGATATTTCATCATAAATTTGTGTTCATCACTCTTTGCTTCTATAGTTGTACGATGAATCTTCATACAATACAACATTACAGACTTAGTTTCAAACTTTTGTTGAACAAATAACGAATCTCCAATTTGCGAAGCATTGTGCAACTCATCATCACCATATATCATCCCTTCAATGGGGTGGTCCCAATTAAGATAATTATGGTATTAATTATCATTCCAAAATGAGGCAGTATTTGGCACTACACATATGACCACGACGTTTTTATCAAATACATCAACTAGATAAATATGACATGTTAAATAAAAAGTGAAATTCATAAACTAATCACTATTAAATGGACCAACTTAAAGGTCTATTAAAGAAAGGGTACTCATGTAGTCATATTTATTAGCATAAAAATAACCCCTCCATGTCAGTATCTAATGAATCACAAGTGGAATTACACTTTTGAATTCTCCCTCCTCGTCACTGTCCATATCCAACGAATCATTATCCTTTTGTTCCCCTGATATGATCTGACTTAAAATTGGTGAAAGTGCATCTGAGTCAACAAATTTGTTTTCATGACCACAATCTTGTTTTGTATTCTTACGCATGGGATGGATGGTATATCTCAGTAAATTTCACAAATTGATCAAGATATGCATCGATCATATACTTCATATCTTCATTGTCATTGACATTATTACCAAGGTAGCACCCATTAGAAGTCTTTTACTTAGTTGTCAAGTGAGAAACACATTAGTTGCCTTGAAGTCCCATCTTTTTATGAACTCTCTTTATTGTCGTGTTTCATTTGCATTGTTTTTGTTTATCCTTCAAAAGTTATACCATTAGGACCTTGAAATTGTCTACCATTATGGTAGACAATCGCAACAAATGTTTGGGAACTTGAGCTCATCTTTATCAAGGATTAGGGTTTGTAGATGGCTTCACATTTTTGCACAAAATTTTGAAGAACTAAGGATAATGACAATAATTTTATAAGGGAAAAAGTTTAATGTAATAAAAATCGTGGAGAAAGAAATTACGGATGACCTGATATTGGCCTCTAAATGACATTTATGTGAGTAACTCGGCCAAATACTCTTGTAACTGAGTTAATCATCGAATAAATGAAGCTTAACGATAGGCTAAACAAGAACATATAGATATATAATTTAAGGGTAAAGTGTGTATCATTTTAAAGGATGTAAAGTTGTGTCATTTTAAGAGAGAGAAATAGATAGATAAAGGAGGAGAGAGAGTTGACAAAAAAATAAAAATGTGGGTCCCATCTCTTTGTGAGAGTGAAAGGATATAAGTTGTGTTATTTAAAATGATAAACACTTTTTTTTCCCATAATTTAAAAAGAGAACAAATTGGTATATAGTTTTGAAAGGGGCAAAATGATAAATTTGTTATAAACGTGGATAAAATAGTCAATTTGCCTAGGCTACAAGCCTGACGAAAACGACAGCGTTTGCACTTCAGTATAAAAATGCGTTGGATTTGACACTGAGAGCGCAAAACGTAACCGATTCTCGAGTTGCAAATCACACGTCCACACACTTACATATAACGACTTTCTCAGGCCCTCATTCTTCCTCCCTCAACGGTTCTAACGGCTTTCTCTCTCTCTCTCTCCACCATTCTCAATTCTCGAATCTGTGTTCAGAACTCCAATCACAAACAGCTGCTGCAACAATGTCGTTATCGGATTCGGAGACCTATGGCGGTGCGGCGGAGTACAAGCCCTTCCGCCAAATCAGCCGTGATAGTGAGATCCATTTCGTTCCGCTTCGCATTTCTCTTTTTTTTTTCTTTTTTTTTTTCTTTTTTCCATCGTGTTCCGTTTGTTTCTCTAGAAATGTTGGTTCAGAAAAGAGGAGAAAATGTAGATACAGCGTTTCCCTGGCTGTGAAGTTTCAAAACCTCTTCGTCTATGATTCTGAGTTGCGGAGCAGAGCTCAGTATCGAAACACCCTCTCTGAAAATTCCGAAGTTCTCCATCTGCATTTCGTTTGGTTTAGAAATTGAATTTCGAAGTCTATAATTTGAAACTAAACGAATATGTCGAGTTTGTGATTTTCTTTTTCTCTAATCTTCTAGAAAATGAACCGATTGGTTTCTCTGACAGAAAAAACGCATAAAATGAAATATGTAAATTCATAACTTAGATTTTTTAGAAAACGTTTCGGTGTTTAGTGTCTACCTTATTTTCTCAGTTGTTATTTTTTAAGCGAAAAAATTCAAAATAGAAGACGAAATTTAATTAAGTAATGTGCATGTAATGGCTTTACCTTAGTGACTTGTTTCGTAATCTTTTTCATGGTTGGATGCTCATAGGACTATTGTATGAAATGATTAGATCGGCAAAATCAGGGGATTCGAAAGCATGGAAGGTGTGTCTTTTAATATGGATATTTTGCACTTCGCCCATATGCTTTGTCTTTGCTTCTTATCTTTAGTTAATTCAAGGTGATAGCTCATGTTGGCCAATTCTTTCTTCTAATTCTGACAGGTGCTCATAATGGATAAGATCACGGTGAAAGTTATGTCACATTCATGTAAAATGGCAGATATTACAGACCAAGAAGTTTCCTGTAAGAACACTAAAAGATATGGCATTTTTGTGTTTATCGCTTTTTCTGCATTTCTTCTTCAAGAGTCCATTTACTCTGGCTGATGGAACAAGAGAAAAAATGTAAAGGAGTGGTGGCTACTGGCTTTGTAAGAAGCAATTCTCACTATCATAAGATGGTCAAACACTTAAGAAGTGATTATTGGTGCCAAATGCAACTCTCTACTCCCAAGAATTGTAAAAAATCAGACATTAAGATTAGAGTGCTTCTCAGTATGTATGCTGTATCAAATGACTGGAGTAAAAATAATTAATTATTTGCCACCATATTTCTCATTCATTAAGCCATATCATGTTGCACATGATGTTATTTAATCTCCGTCTTTCTTCGGTTTATACTCCCTTCCGCTTCAATTGGCAGTTTATATTTGTTAAACTCATTTAGATTTGAATATTGTGCACTTAATAGATGCTTTCTGCTTCATTGTTTTTTTTATGTTTTTCCCTATTCACCGAACCAACTATACTACAATATTTGTTCTGTGGTTACTGTGTTAAAATATAGGCATTATATAACCTGTTAACCTTTCATTGCAGTGGTGGAAGACCTATTCCGGAGAAGGCAACCATTACCATCTATGGATGCTGTTTATTTCATCCAGCCTTCAAAAGAGAAGTAATTTTGTTTTCTAAATTAGAATTTTCCATTTTTTTATGACCACAACAGATAAAAAAAAATCATGTAAAATAATTGTGTTGTTATTCAAGGACAAGTCTTCCATTATAACACCATGTTATTTAAGATTTTCATAGATTATAGCACTATTGCTTAACTTGGTGCTATTTAAAACATAGCGACTGCATTTTTGCTAGCATTCACTTTGCAATTTCCACCCTTGCAAGTTTGTTTAACTAGCCTGTTTGTCTGCTTCTTTCTCATCAACAAATTCAATTTGAATATATCAGATATTTATGATTTCTGTAATTTACTTAACTATTTGATACAATATCTTTTTTTATCATGAAAGAAGAGGTTTCTAGCTATATGAAAATAGGAAATTCTATGTGACATTTTATTTTTAATTATTTGTTAAGAGGAAGTTGTTTGGAAGAATTATGTTGGGAACCTGCATTATATTATCAATTTATGGTGAGTTGATAGATTTTTCTTAAATGTACTGACAGAGATCACTGTAATAATGGGTAGGGAGAGAAAGAGAAAGTGTGTATGTTAAAGAAAATTCAAAAGAAATAACTAGGAGACCCTATAGCTGATTCTTCTTCTAGGCTTTTTAAGTTCCTTAAGCGAAGTTCAGTGAACCATCACCACAGAATGATTATCAGGTTGCAAGTATATTTTTTTATTATTCAAAATTCTATTCTATATTTACAAAAATCATAGCAATTTCCTGAAGTTTTGTTGTTGGCTCTGAAAAAAATTTGAATTAGAAAGTTATCAAGCAGGCAGACACATATATTTGGAATGTACAGTGTGTTGGTAGAGACCCAAAAAATTTAACAGAAGGACAACCTTTACCATGAGACTTATTACAATGGAAGAAGTCAACTAAGAGACAGCAAAAGAAAGTTTTTTCCCCCCTTTTTTCAAAAAAATCCAGGTATTGCAGCATGCTTCCCCATGTTCCCCGCCTTGGATAATAAACTCATTACTCTACAACTGCATTATGTTATCCAAGGCAAGCTTGAAATGCTCTCCATCATTAACTAAGACCAGAGTCCATAACCTCAACTATCCAAGCTTGAATATCTGAATGCTATTCAATCAGCAATGAAAGTGTTTATCTTCTGCATTGTGGTAAAAGGGAGAAAAATACACTGTAAAAATATAAGTGCTGTTAAAATAGATATTTCATTAGCTATTTGGAATATATGTGTGATTATAATCTGCAATAAATTAAGATAGATGAAACTTGCAAAGCACTAGCAACATGATATATAGAATTTGTTCCAATTAAATCTATTACACTTTTTTTTTTAGTGCAGGACATCTATTACACTTTAAATTCAGAAAAGTACACCTTTTGCTATATAGCATTCATAAATTAACCGATTCTTCTGTCTCCTCTTCCATGCATAATTTTTAACTGTCATTTTTTCTCTGTTATTTCTTTTTGTTTTTACTTGCGTATTTTATCCATATTAAACATATCTTTTGCTAGCATGCAGTGTAGTCATGTTCTTGTCTGATATGTCTGGAAGGGAGCCCCTATACAGGAAGTAAATTCAATTTTTCCCCAAATTTAGTATTGTTACATCTTTTATAAGTTTACTTAGGACCAAACTGATTGTTTCATTTTTTCTTTTTTTTGTTGGGGGCGGGGGCTGCGTTTCCCTTTTTCGTATGCAATGTTTCAGAGCCTATGTGTTTTTCAGTTCACCAATCCCAAAGGAACTTGTAAACCACATAAAGTGTGATACAAGTGTCTTACCCCGCATAGGTGCATTGAGAGAGGTCAAGATTTTGTTCCCCTTGTACCTAGTAGTTCTCAGCAAGTAGTCATCATCAAATTGTTTTTGACTGAAATTACTTTTGATTTTATTTTGCAGATGAATTTGGAGTACTTCCCAATAGATAGCCAGGTATGTAATGATAAAACTATTTCATGTTTCAGTTTTTGGAAATGTATTTTACTTGCATAACATATTGAACTATTTGCCTCATTGATTAACAGTTTTGTCCATTAACGTGACTACTCTCAATCTACGGTATCATAAATCCTTCTTATAAATATGTTCATTACGCTGTCTAATCACTAATGTGTAATAATAAACTATCTGGATGATCTTACTGATTTATAAGAGGAATTCCTACAAACATAATTTTGTCAAATGATCCCAAGGTCTTATTCCTTTTTAACTTTCCACGTCTAAATTTTAGCAGTGTTCCCATGGAATTTGGGGTTGTAATGCCTTCAAAGTTCATAAATTACATGACATGAGCAGTATATAAATACATTAAAAACTTAATAAGAAATAAAAATCCATGGAAATTTGACTTATAAAGTAATAGTATATGTTATTGCTGCTCTCCAAGTCCCAAACATTATTATGTTAGGCTTGTGAGGAACTGCTATTAGCTGTTGGAGGCGACTGTTGTAACTTATGCTCTCTCTTCTATTTTTCTTGTTTTTCCTGCATGGAGAATAGATTTGCTTGTTATTTTGTCTCACATTATGATTATCTCTCCTTAACTTTCCACAGTATTAATGAACGTAAAGAATTGGAGGTTGATTTTGGACAATAATTAGATAGGTGGAATAAGTGAGAAAGTAACAATTCCTTAATGGCCATAACCAAACATGCCAATTCGGTCGCTAGCTTGTTAAACCTCATGATAAGGGGTATGGATCCTTCACACAGGTGCTAGTATTGTGGATAGACTTTAAATAAAGGGCTGATCCGATTGTTATTAGTATGAATTGACCGGGTGGATGTAACCTGTAAGAAGCAAATAGTGGATACTAGACTATTGTTTAGGGCTAAACAAGAGCTGCAGATAAAAAAAAAGTGTGAGAAAATAAGAGATCTAAAGCAAAAGGGAAGGGAAGTTTGGAATACAGTATTTTGGTTAATAGACTCGGAGATGATGTAAACATACTAGGACTTACAAAAGAAAGGCAGAGTAAAAGAAAAGACATGGCAAGAAGAGACATGGAGCTTCTAGAAGCACTCACGAAGAGGCTTGAAGCTGAAAGCGGTATCCCAAAGTATTCAAATAATTAAGAACCAGCAAGGCCATCTAGAGGAATTAACGCTGGTGGTGCTTGACCTAAGTGACAAGGATACGGCGCTAAGATTAGGGCTAAGGTTAAAAACAGGGGGGGATAGACGGAGAAAGCATAAAATCCCTTTGTTTTTGGGGTAAGATGCCTCTGAAGGGCGTAGCTGACAATGACGGATTGCATGTGGTACCGTTGGCCGTGGAAGTATTAGCTTAATCATGGTTCCAGTGATGGGAGTTTTGTGCTTAAATCCTTCTTGGGGAGGCAGCTATTAGGAGGTCTCAACCCCTCCATGATGCAGAACCCTTATGAATTACACTTGGGCTTGAAACAATGAATCGGGTGGAGGAGTATAGAGAGCAATTCGAGCTATATGCGAGCCCATTACGGGGTACTAAACTTAAGTATGCTGAAGTGAATTTTCTTAAATGTGCTGAAAGAAGAAATTAGGGAAGAATTGAATTTACACCCAGCGAGATCCTTTCCGGAATTGATGGACTATGCCAAAGGAATTGATGAGAAGAATAGGGCACTAATTAAAACAAGGGAGAAGATGAAGTGGACAGCAAGAGAAGAACCTCATAAAGGCTTAGGTGATGGATTCTACAACCAGCAAACCCAAAAATACTTTTGGAAGCCAAGGAGGGTGGTCCGTAAGACTTTCTGATACAAAATTACAAGAAAATGTCAAGAAGGGGGTGCGTTGTAGGTGTGATGAGAAGTATAAGCCCAATCATGTATGCAAGAACAAGCAATTTCAAGTAATGTTGCCGGAGGAAAGAGAGAGTGATGGAATGATGGAAGATCATAGGTGAAGGATAACTCTCTTGAATAGTATTAGTAGCAGGCCCCGAAACAAAATTTTGGTGCATTATATTCGGAAAAATAGGTGAAATATTACTACCTCTCTTGAATAGTATTAGTTATATTTTTTTTTGGTAAAAGGAAAGGGCAAAAAGCCCATTTTTTTCAACATCCAATAGTTATATTTATTTTCATCTTTGTATGGTTATGATTTTCCATATTTATTGTGAAAACATTAAATATGAGAAATCATAACTATACAAAGGTGAAAATAAATATAAAGTATTAAATTTGAAAAATCATAATCATACAAAGATGGAAATAAATATAACCGTTGAATCAACATAATCATCTAACTGTGAGATTGATTGGTAGTAATACAACTTGGTTGTTATAAATTACAATATCTTTGGATTCTTTCCCCTGTATTATATGTGTTCAAATGGGTAAAAAAAAAAAAAAAAAAGTCACTGTGGTGGAAATTTCTTTTTAAAAAAAAAATAATGAAAAAAAAAATAAAAAGTGGAAAAAATATGTATTTGATTAGATATATCTTATGCACCAAAGTTTTATTTCGCATGTTTGTGTGAGCAGAAATGAGGATGGACCTAATGATTTACTTGGGCCAGGCCTTGTTAATAATAGTTAAAGTTACCTGATATCGGAGGATATTTTTTTAATTAGATATATCTATATGCAGAAATTTTTATTTTCGCATGAATTTGTGTTTCAAAAATAGGATTTTTACAATCAATTTACGATAATATCTATAAATTAAAAATAGTTAAAGTTACCTGATATCGGAGGATATTCCTTTACGGAATAGTCAGAAGTGTGATAGTAGGAAAGGATAGAGGAGAGGGTATTGAATGGTAACAGTTGAGCAAGTGGGAGAGATTAGGTTCTCGAATACCTGAGAAATAGAAATTTTGTAATCTTGTTTTATCTTCCTAACCTTGCTGTTCTCCATTGATCATGGGGTAGGGAAATCACATGAATAAAATCTTATTAATTTTTCTTTATTATTTCTTTAATCTTTGGACCAATTCTATCAGTATGCCACTGGAAATCCACTTGTCAACTCACAAAATGTAGATTCTGCTTCAACCTATACATGAAATTATGCATATGAACATGCATGATGTAACCAGGCATACGCTTGCTTAGATAGATTGAAGATTTACGTATGCTACTTGCACACATGCTGATAGAAAAAATTAAAAATAAGTTTTGGAATATATATAATTGGCTTGGTTTTAAGGTGAGAGGGAATACTCCAAAGCACGTGATTCTTGCGTATCATGTCCGAGTGATAGCCAAAAATAACTATCCGGTTTTTGTGAAAGTCCTTATATTATATAAGCAAGCTACTCTGCTCCAACTAAGATTGGCTCTTGTTATTGTAGTTATTTTTAAGCAAAAAAATAACCTTGACCTTTTTTGCAAAATATTATGAATCAGGGGGGAAAAATGATTTGTTTACTGAGATCTATATGATGCAGGGGTTTATCACTGATCAAGATACAGCATTGGAAGAACTTTATGGCAATATTGAGAATGCTCGCAGATTTAATACGTGCTTGAATAATATGGCAATTCGAATAGCTACAGTTTTTGCTTCATTGAAGGTATTACTTTTACTCCCCTCATTCTATATTTGAAACTAACTCAGACCAAGGTTTTAATGGACTTTTCTTCTCTTCAACTTCTCTTTTTCCCGTGTTTCCTCTTTAATTACTCTCGTATGGTGAAATTATTTCTCAAATTGAACGTGCAGCTAGTAATATGGGTTTAGCGGATATCGGGTGATTACATCTAAGGATTGGTGCAGTTATACTATATATAAAGGGTAATACATTATGTATTTTTCCTCTATCTTCATAAATTTAACTATGTAGTATGGTAAAATATAATAATAATATTTTTAAATAGAGAAAAAAAATCATGTACTACCCGTAGTACATAGTTAAAATTAAAAATTTTGAAGATAGAGGAAATACACCATGTACTACTCGTAGTACATTATTTAACTGCACCAATTCTTATATGTAGTCACATTAGAAATCATTTTGCTTATATATATATATATATATATATATATATATATATATATATATATATATATATATAATATATATAAGGTAAACATTTCTACAACCACTTTAGATAAAGTTATCTACAGCTACCCAAAAACTACGTCGTTTTGATTAATGAAAGGTGTTTATGTAATTTTAGGTGAATAAATGAAAGATATTTTCGTAATTTTGTTTATGTTTTTATCATATATATTTTACTAAAACACCCTTCGTTAATTCACCTAAAATTATACAAACACCCTTCATTAATCAAAATGACGTGGTTTATGAGTAGCTGTAGATAACCTTATCTAAAGTGGTTGTAGAAATATTTTTTTCCTATATATATATACTTTTTATATATATATATATATATATATATATATATATATATATATGTGAGTGTGATTCTAAATGATATAGAATTGTGTCGTTCTATGTGAGAGTAAGAGTGTAAGACACAAACAATAAAAATTATGAGAGGAGAAGATGAATGATTTTTTTTTAATTTAAATTTTATATAAAAAAAGGTTTCACTTTTTCTACGGTCAATGTAGATAACTTATATAAAGTGATCTCAAAACGACGTCATTTTGGGACGGAAATTAAGCTATTTTTGTAATTATAATTTATTTCAGGATTATAATAGTCTTTTCATTATAATTTCTAAATTTTTCAACCCAAAACGATAGGGGTGTTCGTGGTCTGGATTGGACCGATTTTGAAAGCAAAACTCATCCGATCCAATCCCTTCGGTTTGATCATATAATCATCCATTCGATTTGGATTTTTTTTAAATCCGATTCGATCCAATCCAATTTTTTTCGATTTGGATTGGATCGGTTTTCGGTTTTTTAAAAATCCTAAAATTTACTTCATGATTATTGTGCAAATAACATCTTTTATATATATTGGCTTTGTAAATTTATTTTTTTGAAATACAAAAGCATTAGTAAAATATAATATAGTTTTTTTTTTGAGCAATGAGATTTGAAGTTCTATAAAGATAAAATTGTGTTGATAAGATACAACTAGATTTTTTTCTTTGGTTTAGTTGATGGGTTAATATGTCTTGGGTTTAGAAATTTTGAGGTTATGATTAGGGAAGACCCAAGTAAATAGAGGGGAATTAATATATTGGATCGGTTTGGATTGGATCAGTTTTCATCAACCCATCTGAAAACCGATCTAATCTAATTAAAATTTACGTTTTTTTTTTGTTTTCAATTTATTTGGTTATTGGTTTTTTGGTTCGGTTACCGCAGTTTGGATCGGTTGATGAACACCCATACAAAACAACGTTATTTTGGGAACGAATGTAAATAACTTATCTACATTTACTCTAGAAATATTAAAGCCATAAAAAAAATTAAATTTATATCCTTTTCGCCGACCTAATTTTATTTCCTAAACATTTTCCCCTACATTGTTTGGTTGTGGATATCTTGGGTGTATCTCTACGTTTTTTTAGCAGAAATTGTAACATCCCCATCTCGAGCCGGTTCAATTAACATACATATGATACAAACAGAAACATAGCTAACTTTTTCTTTTTCTTTAATCCTTTTTCACATGACATATTACATTGCATACTTCATCTAATTTAATTCTATTTTGACGGAGACGAAAATCGGACAGAGTAACATCTGTAAATCGGACAACTGGGGATTTGCAAATCTCTCTCTCAAGGTACCCTGATAGACAATTTATACAGTATATACTTTCAGACATACCAGATATCCATATAGGATCATATACCCATCCATGGGCGCATGCATAACTTGGCTCCGTGCCCCTATGTCTAACAGCATGCAATCCAACACATAAACATAAACTGAATACTACATCATCATATCAATATGCCTGAATACTCAAATGTACATGCATCCAATCAAAAGACATGTACAAAACATATATAGGCCATATACAAAATAAAGGATCAGACATCATGATCACCCAATGAATAGAACACTATACAAAAGTACATGTTCTCCAAAAGTAACATCTATAATAAATGGTAGCCTCCGGCCACCCAGAACTCCATATCCTCATACTAGTACCTCTAGCCACGGTTAGTGTCCTTGTCCCATGAAGGCTTTTCAATTAATTGTGTTCCTGAAATCATATCCCCAAACGGGGTTAGAGACAAATCTCTAGTAAGCTCCACGTTTATAGAGAACTCTCCATACCCTGGGCTCACTTCCTGCATGACAATCATATACATAATATACAAAACATCATATAAGCAATTATACTGAACATATCTCGTATAACATATCATATAATCAAATATCATAACTAAACAAAGTATATACACAAATCTTATCAGAGATGTACGCAGTCATTCCCAAGGGATGACCCCAAGCGGAAATCAACACACGTAACAAATATCATAACTAAACAAAGCATAAACACAAATCTTATCAGAGACGTACGCAGTCATTCCCAAGGGATGACCCCAAGCGGAAATCAACGCACGTAACAAATATCATATACAAAAATCATCACAATAATCACATCAGAACAAAGCATGTTATATCAGAGATGTACGCAATCATTCCCAAGGGATGACCCCAAGCGGAAATCAACGTACGTAACAAATATCTTTTACAAAATCTTCATATATATCACATAAAACATGTCATATAATCAAATATCATAACTAAACAAAACATATACTCATATCATATCAGAGGCGTGCGCCGTCATTCCCAAGGGAGGACCTTAAGCGGAAATTAACGCACGTGTTCCCAAGGAAGGACCCCAAGCGGAACCAGAACATGTCAGAGGCATACATCGTCAATCTCAGGGAAACCCCAAGAAGACATCAGTGTACATAGGATCAATGGCCAAAGATCATCACATAACAGAGGTGTACACAATTAATCCCAAGGGAGGGCCCCAAGCGGAAAGCAGTGCACATGTTCCCAAGGGAGGACCCAAAGCGGAACTCAACATATAACATATATATACACACTTAGTTCCTAGGGAGGACCCCAAGCGAACATCAGTGCATAAACAAGTCAATAGCCAGATATCATTACAGAAATAATATCAAAACATATCAAAGTAAACACATTAAACCATATCATATCACATCATCATATAGCTCTATATGAATGCATCTATATCATATATCTCATATATATCATACAACCTGACCACAGTCCGTACACTATATAGGAGTGAACACCATAAACATATACCTCTTGGAGCTTTACAAATTGCTTACTTGAAGAACAAGCTACTTATCTTGATCCACGAGAATCCAAACGTTCACAGTCCCTAGGTACACCTAGAGAAGGAATTCAACGCAAAACTCAATTAAATGATATAATGTCATGTAAATATACAAGACACAAACTTTATTGTTTATTTTCTTTTTACTTAATCATATTAAGTCATGAGTGAGTGGTTCTTTGTTCAACAAATCCCCATAAAATTCCACATATTCGATTAGTCTTAGGATAGTCCCAAAAGGCCTTCAGAACACTCATTACTCCTCTTAGCACTAAAGGCCTATTTTTCTCAATTTAAGACAAAGTGCCCATTACCAAGAAGCTATAAGATTTCTCTTTGTGTAGTGCCTAAGCCACCTATGTAAATTATTTTACGCATATAAGTGTTCTCACTTTGTGAAATAATATCTCCGAACATATATCTCCTTTGAAAATGGCCAAAACTCATTTTAAGGCCATACAAAGGAGCTACCTTATTTTCTTTTTTATTTCACCAAAGCAAAGGTCCATACACCTTAGAATATTATTCCACGCATAAAAGATGCTCACTTTGTAAAACAGTAACTCGTAGCACATACTTCCTTTGTAAATGGCTAAGAGGCACATAAAGGAAATCATGCCAACTTCATGATTCCAATGCTTTAGTCCATCAAATTCAAACTTATCACACACCTCTAATCCAAGATTCATTAATTCATATATTCGGTACTGTTCATTTCTACAATACTATTCATGTATACGTCATTATTCACGTATACGACACTATTCAAAAATACGGTATCTTTAATTTTTCAAATACATTTTCACCGTTAAAATTCTCATCTAAACACTTTTCTAAACATGAGCTAAATCTGAATCAAGCTCTAACATGCTCAATCAAATCAAATTTTCAAAATGAAAACCTAAATTCAATCTTCATAAAAACATGAAAATGAAGGGAATTTCTTACCACAATGCATTTTAGAACAAAGGAGAGATGAGTTTCTAAGCTCCCATGGCCTCAAGCTCCATCAAAATCCATCTTTTTCATGAAATTCGAAATCTTTGGGGGAGAAGATCTCTCTCTACAGCGAAACCCACCCAAAAATAATGGTATCAATAGATTCCTCTCAAAATTTCTCACAAGTTAGGCTTTGGAACGGAGTGATTTGGAGGTCCCTAGCTCAAATTATCAAGGATTGAAGCTCCCTCGAACTTTCTTTCCTTTTTTTTTTTTTGTTCCTGTCTTCGTTCTCACCGTGGAAAACACAAAATAAGAATGGGAATAGGGACTCTTTAGTCACTTATATCAGTTCCTTATACTAACGGGTATACACTTATGTATCTATATACCTCCATTCATTATCAAACTTCACCCAATAGACTAGAATATTTTTCTAGTCATATTTCTAATTTTACTTTCATTTTTTGGATAACTTTATTTACACGCATTTTTACCACTTAACTGACATTTTAACTTTTTCACCAAATATGATTTTATTTCTTTTAGTTCTAATTATTCTTCCATATTAAATGCACATCTACTAGTGAGGGTTATTATAGAAATCACTCAGGGGCATCTAATAGAGTAGAAATCTTTTTTATCTGAGAATCTCAATTTTCAAAAATATAATTTTTACGATCAGTTTACAATAATATATAAAAATTTAGAATTTAAAAAAATTCAATTTCCAAGAATCTGGTAAAATGACCGCAGAATCAGATACTTATTTGTGACAACTTTGGTCACTTTTTCCCCATTATTTCAGTTTAAACACGTTATGGTTGATCAAGATATATGAACAACGTGTCAATCTCTTCTGTAATTTTTTTTTCTTCCAATTCTACGTTATACTTGTTACTTGATGCTCCTTTAATTTTACTCTCTTCTCTGTGGTAGGTATATAATCTTAACTAAAATTTTACCGTCATTAACCCGTGCAATGGGTCTATAGACCTTCGTAGTTAGATTGTCCTTTTTTATTTAAATTTGTGAAAAATCTAAGACCAAATGATTTGACTTGCTAATAAATGTGCATCCATTAATTTCTCCCGATCAAAGTTAAATATAGTTTTTTACCGAACGCAATGTCTTTCCTTTTTCTTTTCTTTTTTGTTATTGTTGCATCATGATATGAAAAATATTCTATAACAAGGACTTATAAACTTAAAATTATCAATTCAAATTTAAATTTTACCAACTGTCATTAATTTTTGTCTAATACTGCCTGTCTTTTTCACTTTGTACCTTTCTTTATGCCTTCTTTTGTAATTTCTTCTTTATGCCTTCTACTACAAATTCGTGTTTACAGAAATTATTAGATAAGTCCTTATCGCATTAGTTTTATTCAATGCATCAATTTTTGTGAAAAATATAGTTGTAGTCATATAATTTCCTATTCATACTATAAAGGAACAAGTTGACAGTTAAGTATAGCTCATAAATACTGGTTTATTATGTCCTTTTAAATGACACAACTTATATCATTTCACAAGGAGGTGAGGCCCACACCTTTATATTTTTTTGTCTATTCTCTCTCCTCCTTTATCTATCTTTTCCTCTCACTCAAAATGACACAAACACAACTTTATATCCTTAAAAATGATAGAAATCTCTCCCTTATTCTATTCTATAATTTCTGAAAGAGTGTATCCTAAGGGGCTAATTCTATATCTTATTAGGAGTTACCGTTTGTGTGGCACCGTGCTGCAAAAGAAAGTGACGAGTCTACACCAACAGGTCGTGAGTTAGTTCCTACCAAGCTTGCTGAAGCTGTTTGGGACATGGTTTCCAAATATAAATCTACTATTCCCAACTTTCCACAAAGTGAAACTTGTGACCTGCTCATTGTTGATAGATCCATAGATCAGGTTGAAAAAATTCCTCTTCATTATGAATCTTCTCCTTTTATATCTCACCTTTCGATAAATGTGTTGAACCTGGATCGCAGATTGCTCCTGTCATTCATGAGTGGACCTATGATGCTATGTGCCATGATTTGTTGAATATGGATGGAAATAAATATATGCATGAGGTACGATTTTGAGATAAATATGGACCTATCTCACCACTTCATCTTGTAGAATGGTTTTGCATTTTCCTGCTTCTGATTTTGAGATAACAATCAATTTAGGTTCCCAGCAAAACAGGGGGTCAACCTGAGATGAAGGAGGTCGTTCTAGAAGACCATGATTCAGTCTGGCTTGAACTTCGCCATACACATATAGCAGATGTACGTCTTATTCTCTCTGTTATCAGCGCACATTTCATATATTTGAAATGAAATCCCAATGCTCTTTTACCAACTCAAATACCAGGCTAGTGAAAGACTACATGAAAAGTTTACCAACTTCGTATCAAAGAACAAAGCGGCACAAATCCAACAAAGTGGAAGGTTTGCACCGGCACCCTTCTCCTTACTTTATGAAAAATGTTGGCCATTTCGTGAAATGCCAGTCCAGATTAAGGTCCTAGCTTTTCACTGTATTGTCATCATTCATTTTACCTACTCTTCAATTTCCATGCTTTTAAACCTTAACTTTTTGTGTGAAATCATTTTATTGTGATGGTTATATAATGAGACTTAGAATATTATAAATCTGGAAGTATGAATGTTCTGATAATAATATAGATAATCTCGAATGTTACTGAAACTGCTCCTGATAGTTAACTTCAATTGTCATGTACTTCAACTTGTAAATTTAATTCTCAGCAGAGATGGTAGTGAATTATCTACAAGAGATTTGCAAAAAATGGTTCAAGCTTTGCCCCAATACACTGAGCAAGTGGAAAAGATTTCACTCCATGTAGAGGTGATTTAATTTTTTCCCCTCTTACTTCATTGTCTTTTTATTTTCTTTATCATTTTCAAGGAAGAGTATTTTTTTTTTTTTTGGTACAGAAAGGAAGAGTATTTGGTTGCAGCTTAAGAATGACATACTTTTTGAGAAGTCATGCTTACCTTAGACACACGCAAAGAGCTGTGATATACGATTCATTCAAGTTGATAAGGGTCAAAACAAAAGAAATATATTTCTATGCTGACCATTTTAATTGCTTGATTAATTCAATGCAGATCGCAGGAAAGATCAACAAAATCATCAGAGAAACAGAACTTCGAGAGCTTGGACAGTTGGAGCAAGATCTTGTTTTTGGAGATGCTGGAGCCAAGGACGTTATTAGCTTTTTAAGAACAAAGCAGGTTTTGTACTGAAGATATTTGTCTGAATAAGTCAATATCATTTGCTTTTCAAGACACAGTGTACACTTTCTTTGACTAAAATTTTTGTGCCACATGCAGAACACAACTCCAGAATATAAGTTGCGTTTGTTGATGATTTATGCCATTGTCTATCCTGAAAAGTTTGAGGGGGATAAAGCTACAAAGCTGTTGCAGGTCATTACCAATTCTTAATACTCCTTATTACAATTAAGAATATAATTTGCTAATAAGCCTGATCTACGTTCGTTTTGTAACTCCAAAATTTGTAAAATAAGATTTTCAGTGTTGTGATCAGATTCGTATTCTTTTGAATGTTAGTAGGTAAAATTGACAGAATTGAACTTTTGTTACTGTGCCTAACTTTGACTTGCTTTATGTTCTTGTCTCATTTTTCTGAAGTTAGTAAACGTTCTGGGCATATGACTTTGGTTCGCTTTATTTATAACTCGCTCCTTCATAAATCTAGATGAGGCCTCTCACATGAAATTAGGTTGCCTGTCATATTACTCGACATGTTTGATTTCTGAGGTCCAATCTGATTTTCCAGGCATTCACCACCTATCAACTATTGCAATAATATTTATAATTCAAAGTAAAAAGAATTCACCATATTCAAGAATTATAGATTTTTGTACTAGAAACGTGTATATTATTTTATAGCAGTGCCTAAGGAAAGTGTTTATATTTATGCTTTTGTGTTTCTAATCAGTTGGCAAAACTATCACCTGATGACATGAAAGTTATCAGTAATATGCAACTGCTGGCAGGATCATCAAGCAAGAAGTCATCTGCTGGTGGTTTCTCACTCAAGTTCAGTACGCAGAAGGTAAACATATATATCCATTTCATGCTAAGTCAGAAAGAGGAAATATGTCAAGTATGGAGTTCAAAAAATATATATCTGCTATTAAGATAAAAATATTTGTATTACAAATTGTTCTCTTGCATGACCGTGTGTGTTAACTTTTCTTTCACGCCAAATTATCTGTAAGAAGTTTGTTTTTTTTCTTGCATAGACAAAGCAAGCAGCACGCAAAGATCGTAGTGAAGAGGAAGAAACATGGCAACTATTTCGATTTTATCCCATGCTAGAGGTACGACTAAAGATCATGCAAGCCTTGCATTGCCAGATTTGTTGCGTAAACATGCGACCTCCGATGATTTGATTTCTTCGGTTTTTAATTTCTTTTGGGAAGGGGTTAAAGTAAGAAATTGATCTCCAATTCACTCGATTTTTTAGATAGAAAAAAAAGCAAAAAGACAATCAAAGAAAATTAATCTGCCTGATTTCCTGGGTTAGTAAAACGTGCCCCCTCCAAATACTTTACATGTTTAATTTAGTTCTAGGTGCCATTGATTTGCTAATAAAAAAAAAGGATGCTACAGCACACAAAATAATATACTATGTTTAATTGTTCAAATAATATAAATATTGGATAAAAAGCATCTGCATGAGAACGCGAATCTTTAAATTTGTTACTCATTAAATCAGTTTATAAAATCATGTCCACCATAGGAAAAGATAATCCTTACCTCTTCATTATTTGAGCTCTATTGCATGTGAAAATAATGCATAACACAGAAGGTATTATAATAAATTTTGCATAATTAAATTCATAAATATCACACTTTTTAGTCCCGCGCATTGATCATTAAACAGCTTAAAAAAAAAATTGTACTGTGACTCAATCACTTACATTGTACTGTTCTATTTGTAATGTCCCTCAATATATAGCAAATACAATCTTAGTTAGATTTCAAAAGTTATATGTTTTAAGAGATTTTTCCATTTTATCAAATGTCATAATCAATTATCTTGCTCTCATAGTTCTTTTTGTCATATGGTGCCATTTACCCACTGATATATAGCCGCCCATAGATGCCGAGGAAAATTTCACTCTAAATTATTGAATTGATGTTATCATTGTATGGGGTGTTGTTGGTTGGTAGCCAGCCCCTGGGGTATGTTCCATACATCTTTATGGCTTCTTCTTTTTTTGTAATAATATGGCTTATTTTTTATTTGTAAAGATGGATCCTATATTTAGTTGCAATATGTAGAAATTTTATAGACAGGGAGCTTACGTATGCTGTTTTCGGAAAGGTCACAAATTCGAACTCGGGAAGTAGTCTCTTTTCTAAGAGGATTGTCCTCATCTTTATCTAGGAGTTTAATGGAGAATAATTCATTTCTCTATGTTATAAGTAAAACTCTATCAGTAGAGTGAATTGGGTGCAACAAGCTGATATAATGTGTTAAAAGGCACAGTGAAAAGGTTATATAATCTAACCTACAGCTAAAAGTAATTAACTGGGGCCTTTCATTTTCCTTTAATCAATGAAATAAATATGGAAGGAATGCTTTCCTATTAAACAAGGGTCAGAGGCCATTTCCTTCATTAAAGTGCTACCTTGGGCTTATTTTCATGTTGTAGTTGTGTGAGAAAGAGTCTGAGTTAAACTTAGGAAGGAGAGTGCATGGGAAATCTTTTTGTCTGCTTAAACATAGCAAGACTAGTTTCAAATATTCTTTGTCTTAGTATTGTATATGATCAAATGTAAAAGTATAGATGGCATTTTGTTTGTCAGGAGCTCATTGAAAATCTCGGTAAAGGTGAATTGCCAAAGAATGAATATTCGTGTAAAAATGAACCAAGTCGTACTGCCCCAGAGGGCTCTGCTAGAAGCAGCCAACGCACCCAGACAGCTCCAACAACTGCTCCTCATTCGATGAGATCTAGGCGGACAGCAAACTGGGCACGGTCTCGTACTTCGGATGATGGATATTCAAGGTAACAAGAACCATTACCTCAACTGCAATTAGTTTCTTTACTGGAGACGAATTGCTTTGAAATGGATGGAGTTTTTTCTTTTCTTTTTTTCTTTTTTTTTGGCGGGGGGAGGTAAAGAAATGGATAGAATTTTAACCCTGAACTCATAGTTTTTCCCACCTTCAACAGTGACTCCACGTTGAAGAACGTTGCTACTGATTTCAAGAAGATGGGAAAGCGAGTCTTTGTGTTTGTTATTGGTGGAGCTACTCGATCTGAGGTAGAATATCATCAAGAACTTTTGTGAACATGTTTGGGATTTTGAAATTGTAATATCAACCAATGCTATTATTTTGCTATTTTCAGCTTCGAGTTTGTCACAAAATGACAACAAAACTAAAGAGGGAAATAATCCTAGGCACTACTTCCATGGATGATCCTCCACAATATCTAACGGTAATATGTCCTTTTAATCATTTGTAGATCATCATCTAAGTTGTTTTATGTTATTGAGGGTTTCTTTTTTCAAATAAAGAAGTGAAATATCTTTTATGAATGAAGTACATTCATTTGAACTGCTATGTGTGGTTAGACAGTGACATTGTCTCGTTCTCTGGTCTCTGGTTTCTATCCCAGTTCAATTGGCATTCCATTTTGGCGTTTGAGTTTCTCTTTTTCTTTTTTTCCCATGAAAACTAAACATCATGTTAATTAACCACAAGGAGCTATTTAGAACATTCGCGATGCATTATAGAGAACAAGAACAACATAGAGCGAAATATAGATGGAAGAAAATTAAAACAGACATTTAAGAGACATTTTCATCGAAATATATATTTGAAAGAAAATATTGTAACAAGAAGCATGGCTAGCTACAACTACATCAGGTGGATCACTTATATAGCTTTTGTAGCGTATAGAATTTAAATTTATATCCAGAAAATAGGATTCTAAAAATCAATCACTGAGAAGCTTTGGGCAAGAAGGAGGATAGTTGGATGTCTCTCTGCGAACCATAAGAAAAAAATAACATGTAAATCATTATAAGCAGAGATTTTTGGGCAGGAAAAAAGAGTTTGTTTGAAGTAGCTGCTGCTATTTATTTAGTTTCTCTTATTATTTGATTTTCATTTTTCTGATTTCTGCAGAAATTGAAGTCATTGTGCGACAACAATATTGCAACGAGTCTGAATGGTCTCGGGATATAAATTGTTTCTGAAGACTGCTCACTGCCAGCAGGTTGGATATCCCTTTTATATCAATTACTCATCCGTAATTGCTTAGACATTAGAAATTTATGCCCTCTTGACAAGGGATGAACACAGAGCCTCCTTCAATTTTCGTTTTATACAAATTTTGTCATGTCCATTGTCGGAATTACGTTTAAACGCTACACCTCCCTCCTTATATACTGAGGAGATTTGGTATAAGCTATTAGAGGATATGTACGTATTATTCATGTCGACATCGGGTGAAAGAAGGATGCCTAGATAGAATATAAATTATATATTTTTATATTTACATCTTCCATATTCTCCCATATTTTTAAGGTTGAGTATATTTTGCAAAATACACATCAACAGAAATGAAGTTCAATTTTTATAGTTGACTTTATAGTTTATGGTCTTAGAATGTTAAGGATTATTTATCCTTAAAGAGAATTTTGGTTTTGAGTTGAGAAGCCATTCTTATTTGTTTCTAGAGTTCCAGTCTCTTATTATATGTATGGAACTTAATGTATCAATACCAACCACAAGTGCATATAATTCCTGACTTCATCTTTTCTTGCCCGATGGAGCTGTTGGAGCCACGGTTACTCCACGATCCCGTTGCTCAGGGTTTCCATGCCGCCACCCTGACAAATTTCAATTCGTCTTGAAATCTTAAATAATATATACCAACAGGGTTGGCTCAATTGCTAAGATACTTGGGTTCGCTTAAGCAAGAACTCGAGTTCTAGACCTTGTGTATGTAGAAAATCCTCACTGGAGACTCACCTACCAATACTAGATAACCGACGCGGGTCAGATGAGACATAGTCGGAGCGAAGCCCCGGAAACCAGTGGAGCAATAAAAAAAATCTTAAATAATATCTTAACCATTTTCCAAAAATAAAAATAATAATATCTTAACCTATAGTTGAAACTTGAAAAGAATAATAGAAAATCAGAGTTCCAGTTGGGGTTAGCAGCACTTTTGATGTCCTAAAAGACAATGGAAATAAATTTTTTACTGAAAGTTATCCCTATATTGAAAATGGAAAGGCTGAAGTTTAGTTGGATATTTCCTCGGATCTATGTTATTCTTCTGAGCTAATGCAATTGTCAATTTTCCAAGTAGTTTACACTTTAAAACATCAAGCATGAATCTTATAATATGTAGATAATATACAACCTGAGTAAAAAAAAAATAGAACCCGTGAAAAGAAGTCTTAAGATAATTATACAATTTTCGGATACAACCTGCGCTGAATATAATATGATGAAAACAGCATTAAAATAAAAATAAAAAACAGTGAATTAATATTGAAGAGTTATATAGAAAGGTATTTAGCTGAAAAAATCAAAAGAGTTCCATAATTTTTTTTGAGAGGGGGCAAAAAATAAAAATATATTTTCATAAATAAAAGTACTTCAAATACAATACAGCAATATATTTTCATAAATAAAAGTACTTCAAATACAATACAGATTTAATAAACAAAAAAGATCACTTGACTCTTACTCTACGTGTTTTCATATTGTTAAACTCATCTAGAATAAAAACAGATCCAAAAAATGTTTAAATAAATTATAGATAAATAAATTAATTAAAAAGATGTATGTTGAAATGCATTGTACCTAAATGATACTTGGACAAGCTGTTGAATCCAGTAATACTAATCAATATATGTTGTAGAACAATACTCCAGCAAGCTAATCAACAATTGAAAAGTAAACACTTCTAGATTTCATAGTCCAAAAAATAATAAAATATAGACTAAAAAAATACACTAACAGATTAGTAAATGAAGCATTTGAAATATTACGAGTCCCCAATAAATATGTTGTTATGCTCTATTGTATTTCACCTTGAGTTTTGACTATTTTTTTTAATTTATTAGTTCATCCATGTTTTGAATTTTTTTAATTTATTTGTCCAACTTAATTTATTCTTTCAGTTTGAAAATTAATCCTTAATAAAACATTAAAGCATTAAAAAACATTAATGCACCGAATGTCGGTATAAAAAATGTTAATCAATGGAAGATAATGACTTGAAACAAAACATTCAAAACATGAGATTATATGAACGAATTTTGAAACAAAACAATTGAATAATAGCAGCATTGTTAATTTCATAAAAAAATAGAGATAGTGAGAGACCTGAGTTGATAAGATTTGTTAAAATCGAGAAAGAGAGAGATTCTTCCATGAGGATGCAGATGTGGCCAAGATTGAGTGTAGTGTGATATCTTACGGTGTCATGGAGAATGATTTTATATTATATAATTTGTAAAACAAATAATTTAATAATATTACTAAAATTTTATTTTATATATATTTAAAAAAAAATTCTTTGAATTTTGGGGGTGGCCCACCCAGCCCCCCTAAATCCGCCCATGAGTCCAATAAGTTATGGAAGATATACATTCTATGACGGCTAAATGGAAATTAAGAAAAGATTTCTTGCTTACTAAAAAAAAAGATTTCTTAATTATTTTAATTCTACTATAGTAACAATAGATTATGTGCTGGATTTCCAATATTTTTAAGAGGTCCAGAATTTCATTATTATTAGATAATTCATTTATAAATAAAAAATTAAATCAATAAGATAGACATATTCTAAATCCTCTCTCTTTTAGTTGTCATTGTGTACACACTTTACTCTTTGAAAATAATTTTTTTTTTTTTTTTTTTGTGAAAACTTTACTCTTTGGCTTTGCTGCTAATATTATTGTGCACAAAGATTTGTCTACTTTCAAATATATCTCCTACATAAATACCTCAAAGATGATACATAGATCCTACATAAACATTAACGATCATTGATTGGGCAAATTTGTCAGAAAGATGGAACAGTATTGATACATACTAACTCTTTTATTCAATATTCTAACAATTGTTTCTAAAACAATAAGGTGGTTGCTATATTATATATGTGGTGATTTCAATTTATCTGTTTTTGAATAATTATATAAACATTTAAGAAATGACTAAATTAAAATAATTTCCACATAATAATAAGAACCCAAAAAAATAGAAGATATACATAGATTAAACTATTTTAATAATAATATGATGCTAATGAAAGGATACTAATAAAAAAAATTTAAATAATGACGTATGAAAATTAAACTTCTGAAAAATAAGAACTATCTTTTTTTAGCAAAATAAGAACTATATTTGCCCTAAAAAAACTATATTTGAATATATCGTGGCAACGAAGAAATATATCATGTAACGTGGAAAGAATGGGATTATCTTATCCAAGAAGTATATGTTTTTTTATTTTATGGATTAGTCATTTAATAATAAAGCAATGAAAAAAAAATTATAGACAAATAATAACCTACTTACAAAGATAAGATCATAAGCATGTTGCCTTGTGTACTTGGACTCAAACTCTTATCGAACAAATAATAAATCTCGTATTTGTCAAGTATCGTGCAACTATTCTCGTCATCTTCAAAAGAGTGCCCCGAATTAATATATGTATAGTGTTGACTATCATTCTAAAATACGACAATATTTGGCACTACACATGTAGTCATTAATTATGTTCTCATCAGACACATTAACTAGTTGGATAAATATGACATGTTCAATAAAAAATTAAATTCACAAACTAATCTATATTAATTGACTCAACTTCATTGTCTATCGAAGGAGAGGTATTCATGTTTAAGGACACCATATCAGCATCAAAACCACCTTTGAGTATTGAATGAATAAGAAGTGGAAATACATTTTCAACTTTTCCCTCCTCATCAGTTTCCACATCCATCGAATCATTGTCTTTTTGTTCCCCTTCTATGATTTGACTTAAAATTGGTGAAGGTGCATATGAGTTAACAAATTTATCTACGTGACCATCAAATGGGTAATAAAAAAAAGCTGACTATAATCATTTTTAATATATATATCTCAATAAATTTTTGCACAAACCGAACAAGATAAGCAATGATCACACACTCTGCATCTTCATCATCATTTATATCATTACCAAAGTTGCAATAGGACAACTCTCAAGCGAGTAACACAATTGCTTGCCTTGAATCCCCAATTTTTTATTAACTTTCCTCTTGAAATCATTGCAACTCATATTGTGTTTGATTTTCTTTATTTTATTTATTCTTTTACATTCAAGACCATTAGGACCTTGAAATGATTTATCATTGTGGTACATAATCGCAACAAATATTTGGAAACTTAAACTCATCTTTACTAGTAATTAGGGTTTGAAGATGGGTTGAGATTTTTACATAAAAATCCAAAAATCTAATGATGATGACAATGATTTGGGATGGTGGGAGTGAGATTTAAAATAGTAGATTACAAGGGAGATGAAAATTGAGTGGAAGAAAATGATAAAAATCATGAAAGAAAATATGGGTGATACCCCTATAAATAACCTGCAACTGACACTTACTCCAATAATTGTATCAATTATTCGAGTAATTGACCTAATTACTTGAGTAAAAGAAGATCAAATAGGAACACATTAATATATAATTTTACAAGAGAACATATTTGATATAAGGTATTGAAAGGGGCAAAGTGGTGAATTTTTTTATTAAAAAGACGAAGTGCTCAATCAGCCCCATGCATACAGTAATGCAATGTAAAATACACATAATATACTCTAATAATCAATAAAAAACTAAATTAAGATTGTGAATTGGTGAGACTTAGGGGATGTATAGAACATTATAAGGCATGCAAGGTAAGGAGTACATAATTTTCTGATTTGCCAACCGATATATTTTTGCGTGGAGCATCTTATGTGAAATCAGTCATTGTTGTTTGGGTTTTATAAGAGTTATGTTGTAAAAAAGATGATTGTGTAATGTTATAGAGATTCGTTTTACGTGCATTAGTTTTTTTTAAAATTTTGTGCATTACAATTGTAGGAAAATTGTGTAATACATGATAGATATAAACCTCTTGTTCTTTACCTACTTTTCAATTTTCATATATTTTATTTAAAATCATAATTTTTAATTTTTTTAATAATTTCAAATAAAAACTAATGTATAAATAAGTCAAAAGAAAAAATTAAAAATTAATTTTTAAAAAATTATATAAAATTTATTTTTGTCTTATAAATTTTATTTGGAAAACCCACAATACATAATAAAATAATATAATCCAATTAAACTGCTTATTTAATACAGGTTAAATACAAAGTAGTTAAAATCTTTTCCGAATTAAATCTACAGTTTTGTGATTTTATAATTTTTTTAAATTAAAACAATTTTATTAAAATTCCAAATAATTTTATGTTTTTATAATTTCTTTTTAAGAGGTTATATTTACTACATATTTTTTCTTACTATTTCATATTATCAAATCTTAATCGTTGATTTCTGTCAATCTAACGATTATAATTTATTGTAAATTAATATTTATTTAATAAATTTAATGCTATAAATTATAACGGTTCATTGTGGGAAATTATACGATTATGCTTTGTGAAAAAATTGGTAGTGAGTTTGGCTTTCTTCTTGCATTCAAATTTATCATCTTTCTGATCTTAATTAAAGTCCCAATTTTAACTACCAGGTTTTTTTTTTTTTCTTACTCTAATCAAATCTTTTTTTTTTTTTTCCTTTTCTTTTCAACAAAAAAGGAAAGCAAAACAACCTACAGGCGAACAAGCCTGGGTGATGAAACACAGCACAAAAGCTTGAGCGAAGGAAGCATTTGCCAGCCAATCCGCAACCCTATTGCCCCAAAACCCAAAACCCACAAAAGCTTTCACAAAGACTCAAACCGATTCTACCGATTTCGCAGAGCTTTCAATTCCTTTCTTCAATCTTCCTTTTCCTTTGGTGGTGCTCTTCATTTTGGAATTTAGGTATTATTGATTCTGAATTCGATTTTTTTTTTTTCTGGGGTGCTATTGTTTGTTGCCTTTGTTTTGTCTTGTTAAGCATTGTCAGTAACCAGCTCTTCATTGTGGTGCATGACACAGGGTGTGAAACTTGGCCAAGGTGGTACAAAGAGCTTGTTCGAAGTCCCTTCACACCCCCACGGTGAGTTCTGCACCATGATTATTTTTCTTCTTTTGCCAATGCATCTCGCAATGACAACTTGCACTATACTTGCCCCATTTGTATCTGATTTCTATATATATATATATATATATATATATATATATATATATATATATATATATATATATTTGAATTCACGGCGATTACAATTAAAACAAGGTAATCTTCACTCCGATACATAATTTATATTCAAATAGGATGTACATCACGAATAGAGCCCCAAACGAGCCCATATTATATTATCATTGCTAGCCTCACTATGTTCTTTGTAATTTAGCTTTATTCTTTTTTCCTTTTTTCTTTGAATTTTACGAGTCAAAACGTTGTCACACTGGGGTTTTTTGAAGTTCCTGATCCCAATAGACTTGCTTCTAATTTAGCTTGAAGGTAAGCGCCTGCCAAACGCACACACGAATTCAGATTCAGAGTTTCTCTATATTGCTTCTAATTGTTTTGTTTTGTTTTGTTTGAAAGACTTTTATCTGCGCAACTTATTGGTCGTGCATTGAATTTTCCTGTTCATTGGGTTTTGTCATTAAAAAAAATAAAAAAAAAAGGTTTTTTTTTTTTTTTTTCAGCTAACTGTTTCTTCTCACATCACAGAACTCCTCCGTTGTGTAGTGTAGCGCACAGCAAAATGGAAACTTGGGAAAGTTTTGGAGGCCATATTGAGTTCAATTCTCAAAGGTAAATCACCCCCTTTTGTGGAAACTGCAAAAAAGAAAAGAAATTTTTTGTTTTTTGTTTTTATAATTTTTAATGTATAAATCATGTTTAATTAATCTTGTGACTGAACCTTATATTTTGTCTTTTGGGGTAGTTTGGGAGATGGTGACAGTAATGCACTAATTTTGCCGGCTAAGAGGATGAAGAAAAGGAAAGGGATGCAAAAGGTAAGGATAGTTGAACATGGTTATGTATTCATTGAATTTGGCTGTTTACACATTTTGTGTGATCGAAATTCTCTTGTATTAGGAACATGGAAAAGTCCAATCAAATAAGAAACAGAAGTTGAGTAAACCTCAGAAAAGGAAGCTCAAGAAGTTAGAGGTTTGTGAAGTGGACAAAAATGAAGTTCTTTTGATTGTGTTCTCTTCTCTTTTGGGTCTCAGTTTTTCTGCTTCCTTTCATTTATGCAGGATGATAAGGAGAAGCAACTTCTGCTGGCAAAAGCCCTTAAGACATTAAAGTATGCCAATGAATTATTATTAAGTTATAGTTTCTCCTATAATGCAGTTTTCTGTGGGAAGCACTGAGTTGTTGTCAAAATTTGGAACATTTTTTTTCAGTGAAAACGTGCTTCCAGAGTATGCGTATCCTCTTTTGCAGTCCTCGTGCAATATCAATCGGGTTTGTATTGTCAGAAAGAGTGATATAGTTTTGTGAAAAATTATAAGTCATGAGACTGTTTGTTTATTGATGCTATTGTATATTGTAGGATGAGACTATGAAGGAAAAGCGTAGGAGGGCTGTACAATTATTAAAAGAAGGATTGGAGGTTCCACATGATGATGAGCTGTCTAAGAAACAGGATTTTTCATATAGAATTGAACCTGAGACAGAAGAGATTCATTTGGTGCAGGATCAGGAAGTTGCAGCAGATGATATCATTCAACCAATTAGAACAGAAAGAAAAGTCTTAAATACAACATCTGTTCCTTTGGAGTCCTCTCAAGAACAAGTTGATGGAAATGAAGTTGTAAATGATAATTCTGTTGCTAAGCCTCTAGCTGGCATTTCCATTGACAAGCGACCTGATGAAATCAGAAGTTCTTCTCCCAGGTCTTGCTCTAATGATAAGATAAAAAGCACCAAGTCAAAGGTATAGTTCCTGCTCAGATTGTTGGTGGGTGCGTGTAATCAAGAGACAATATATAATTCAACTGTGTCATTTAGATCATTTGATTTGTAGCCATATTTATAAAATTTATGAAGTAGTAAGCCTTAGTTCTTATACTTGTTTGCCTTCTTTTTGTGTATGTATTTTTTAATACACATGTTTTCATCCTTTCATGTATTTGTTAATTTTGGAAGAAATCACCTTGTATATGCACTACTGTATGCACACACACACACACACACACACATATATAATGGTAGTTAATTAATATGTCATATTTTGTTATTAATTGTTGCCCTGATTTACGATATCTCCTTTTTTGCGTATCTCGTAAATTAATTTAAGCTTTTTGGCACTTTATAACATGGGACAGGATAGGACAGAAGAGAACACTAACACCAGTTTCAATGAATTGAGAAACCTTCCAGATCTTTCTGCACAGAGGCCTTCGACTGTTCCTACTGTTGTGCATGTATACAGACCAACGGAGGTTGAAGACAAAAGAAAGGATCTGCCCATTGTCATGATGGAGCAAGAGATAATGGAAGCTATAAATGATCATTCTAATGTTATCATATGTGGAGAAACTGGATGTGGTAAAACAACTCAAGTTCCTCAGGTGAGTATGTCTGATGCTTGATTATGATGATATCATCCATCATTCAAAGTAGCTAACACTTTGATTATTTTCTTTTTTAATTTTCAAAATTTATCAGTTTCTGATGCTTGATTATGATGATATCATCCATCATTCAAAGTAGCTAACACTTTGATTATTTTCTTTTTTAATTTTCAAAATTTATCAGTTTCTTTATGAAGCTGGCTATGGTTCAAGTAAGTCTCATATTCACAATGGTATTATTGGTGTTACTCAACCACGTCGGGTGGCTGTTCTTGCCACAGCAAAGCGTGTGGCATATGAGCTTGGTCTTCATCTAGGGAAGGAGGTTGGCTTTCAAGTTAGATATGACAAGAGGATTGGAGAAAGTTGTTCTATCAAGTTTATGACCGACGGAATTTTGCTCCGAGAAGTTCAGGTTAAATTATGCCTCACTATTTTTTCCATTTGTTCATTTTGAAAAATTCGTCTATCATGTTTGTATCTGAGTAACAAATGATAAATTCGTAGAAAAATTTATTCAATTTGTGGGAAGACATGCCGATAAGTTCAGAGTTAGAAATTTATATTTACGATCCTTGTATCTTAAAAGTCACAGTAAATTACTTTCCCTCCTGTTAGAGATGCTCAAAGTACACTGTCCTCCCCTCTGTTTTTAAAAATCACACTCTCCTAGCCTGAGAAATGAAAATATAATATATTACACTTGTCTATTTTAATGTAAATAAATCTCTTAGCAGTGATGAACAACAATGAATGAATGTCCCTGGACATTTTGTCGTTCTTTGTGACTTACTGTCGGCGAAAGCTAATTTTAAACACCTTATTATTGACTTTTGGACTTTATTAGGTAAAATGAAGTTTTGAACACCCATACTATCACCTTTGGGACTTCACCCACAATCTTTATTTCATCTTCTAAAGTCTCAGTCAATATTAGGGGTCCAAAACTAGCCACTGATGATGCTTCATAGCCACTGAGAGGCTTGTTCACATTAAAATTGACTGAAGTGTAGCACATATTAATCTCTCAGGGAAGAGGATTCGAATTTAAGAATCTCTCAAGGCAGGAGAGATTAATTTACCTTAATACATGATAGAATCTTTGAAATTATTACGCATTGTGGAACATCTTAATCCATCATTCCTGGCAATCACTTACTTGGGAACATTTATTTTTTTGTGAAATACTCAAGAATATTATTATCTGTGTGAATGTAGCGCATTTTAGGATGATGTATATTTCATATCACTTCAGATTGGAAACTGAAACTTGATTGATTTTCATTTGTTCATGCATGTTTATTATTAGTAGTAGTTGCAAGTATCATTGCTATCACTGAAGCTGTGTTGCTATTGTTTATTATTTTTTTATGATGATTCCACGTTATACTGGGATATGATACTCTAATGTGTTTGTGCTTGCTTATATTATTTGAAAAGAAAAAAAAAATAACAGAACCATATGTACTTATTTCATTTAACTGAATTCATTCTGTTGCAGAATGATATTTTATTAAGGCGTTATTCTGTCATAATTCTTGATGAGGCTCATGAGAGGAGCTTGAACACAGACATTCTGATCGGGATGCTCTCACGTGTAATTAAAACTCGCCAAAAGGTGAATATGAGAGTAATTTATTTTATAAATGTTTACATAAGAAATTTAATTTTCTATTAGATCTTTTAACAGATTAATCGTGACACTGACATCCTACTCTGGATGCTCTTTTATCTTTCTATTATGACAGATTTATGATGAACAGCAGAAGATGATACTTTCAGGGGAAAATATCAGTTCTGAAAAAATGGTTTTTCCATTAAAACTTGTGCTGATGAGTGCCACCTTGCGAGTACAAGACTTTACTTCTGGAAGGTTATTCCATACTCCTCCACCCGTGATAGAAGTTCCTACGAGGCAATTTCCAGTTACAGTGTACTTTTCAAAGAAAACTGAGAAAACAGACTATATTGGAGAAGCATATAAGAAGGTCTTGGCAATTCACAAGAAGTTGCCACCTGGGGGCATACTTGTCTTTTTAACCGGGCAAAGGGAAGTAGAGGACTTGTGCCGGAAGTTACGCAAAGCATCAAAGGAGTTCATCATGAAAAAAGTTAAAGGGTCTGTGGAAAGTGATGGCTCTGTGGTCCAGGAAACAAATTCTGTTGAGGGAATACACATTAATGAGATCAATGAAGCATTTGAGATTCATGGAAGTTCAGCCATCCAGCAAACTGATAGATTTAGTGGTTATGATGAAGATGAGGGTGATGTAGACGGGAATGAATCTGATTTTTCATATAATTCAGAAACAGAGAGTGAACTGGAGTTCGATGATGATGATAGTCTTGAGCATTCAGAGAATAAGAGTAATATTGTGGATGTCTTAGGACAGGAAGGAAGTCTTGCTTCACTGAAGGCTGCTTTTGAAAACTTATCTGGGCAAGCTCCATTAAGTTCCTCAAATGGGGAGCAGACATTATCTGTGGATAAAGAAGGTAGTTTAGACCAATCAAAAATTTCAAGGGAGAAAAGATATAGAGAAAATTGCAGTCTTTCTCCAGGCGCACTTTTTGTTCTACCTCTTTATGCCATGCTGCCTGCAGCAGCTCAACTTCGTGTATTTGAAGGAGTTAATGAGGGAGAACGGCTCGTTGTCGTTGCCACAAATGTTGCTGAAACGTCTTTAACAATCCCAGGTATAAAGTATGTGGTTGATACTGGAAGGGAAAAGGTGAAGAATTATGACTCCTCTAATGGTATGGAGACATATGAAGTACAATGGATAAGTAAGGCATCTGCTGCTCAACGTGCAGGCAGAGCTGGAAGAACTGGACCTGGACACTGCTACCGTCTCTATTCTTCTGCAGCCTTTAATAATGAATTTCCTGAGTACTCTCCTGCTGAAGTTGAGAAAGTACCTGTTCATGGTGTTGTCCTCCTCTTGAAGTCCATGCATATTAAGATGGTAGGTTTAATATTTTTCCTTTTCCCTCTCAGTTTTCATTCCTGTCTGCTTGTTGATATTGGGTGCTATCATTAGCAGCAGGGAAGGAAGTAGTTAATTTTGTACTTCTCCATTCTGATAGCTTGGCTATTTATCGTGGGCTGAGTGAAGGAATGGGATCCTTTTCAAGCCAAAAGGTCTTCCACTACATATGTCATTAACAAGATTGTATTCATTTAGACTGTTACTATTTTATTCTAAGGCATTATATGCAACTTATAATCTCAAGTTTGGTCCTGAGTTGTCAATTTTGTTCTACATCGCATACTTTGTTGAGCTTTTCAGTTGTCTAGTAATGTGATTTACTCAATTCCTGGTTAAACTGGATTTTTTAAAGATATTTCTGTACTTATTATTGTTGCTTCTCATTCAGGTTGCGAACTTCCCATTTCCTACTTCTCTTAAAGCTGCTTCCCTGCTTGAAGCTGAGAATTGCTTGAAAGCTCTTGAAGCACTGGATAGCAAGGACGAACTTACACTTTTGGGAAAATCCATGGCACTTTATCCCTTGAGTCCTCGTCATTCTAGAATGCTGCTCACTGTTATTAAAAATACAAGGCACAAGCATAAATGTGATCCAAGTCTGCTTTTGGCATATGCGGTTGCAGCTGCGGCAGCATTGAGCTTGTCAAATCCTTTTGTAATGCAATATGAAGGAAATGATAGTAGCAGGGATTCAGAGATGTCTGAGAAATCTAGCATGGTAGACAATGACAAGGACGTTGATAAAAAGGAAAAGTTGAGGAGAAAGAAACTAAAAGAAACTGCTAAAATTGCACGTGAAAAATTCCGAGTTGTCACTAGTGATGCCCTAACCATAGCTTATGCTTTGCAGTGTTTTGAACAATCACAGAAGTCAGTAGAATTCTGTGATGACAATGCCTTGCATTTCAAAACCATGGATGAAATGTCCAAACTTAGACAACAGCTACTTAAACTTGTCTTTTTTCAGAGTGATAAAGGTGGTTTTGAAGAAGAGTATTCATGGATTCATGGAACTCTTGAGGATGTAGAACATGCTTGGCTGGCTCCTTCTGAAAAATATCCTCTTTCACTGGTTGAGGAAAGGCTCATCTGTCAAGCAATATGTGCTGGCTGGGCAGATAGGGTTGCGAAACGTATTCTATCTTCTTCTAGGGCCTCCAATGGAGAGAAAAGTTCTCATATTCTTAGGTATCAATCATGCATGGTTGAAGAAAGTATTTTCCTTCATCGTTGGTCATCAGTTTCCATTGTAGGCCCTGAGTTTTTGGTTTACAATGAACTATTAGAGACAAAAAGACCAAACAAACAAGGGATAACAAGTGCGAAGAGAGCATACATGCATGGAGTAACAAGTGTGGAGCCAGCTTGGCTAGTTGAGCATGCCAAATCTTCATGCATCTTCTCTCCACCCCTGATGGATCCCAGACCTTTCTATGATTCCCAGACTGACCAAGTAAAATGTTGGGTCATCCCAACCTTTGGGCGTTTCTGTTGGGAGCTTCCAAAGCATTCATTGCCCATCAGCGATGATGATCACCGAGTGCAAGTGTTTGCCTATGCTTTGCTTGAAGGCCAGGTGTGTCCATGTTTAAAATTTTATAGAAAATACATGTCAGCCCCTCCTGAAAGTATTATGAAGAGAGAAGCATTTGGTCAAAAAAGGGTGGGAAATCTTTTAAGCAAGTTAAAGAGCAAGCTGATTGATAGCTCTGCTATGTTAAGAATGGTGTGGAAGGAGAATCCAAGGGAATTATTTTCAGAAATTTCGGATTGGTTTCAGCAGAGTTTTCACAAGCACTTTGAAGAGGTGTGGTTACAAATGCGTAGGGAAGTGCTTCTGGAGACACAAGAACAGCCTCTAAGTAAAAGTTTTAAAAAGAAGTTGAAAGGAAAATCTAAATCGCTCCGATGATTGTTCAAAAGTAAAGGTAAAACTGCATATCCAATTCTACTTTATTTGATTATTTGTGAAATCTAAGTTACTAACGTATTTTAAGAATTGACCCAAATTTTCTGTCAAATCTTTTCCACGTAGTTTTGGTTTGCTAAGCAGAGTTTTTTAGAAAACTAAAAATAAATAAATTTTACAAAGAATATCTCTATTATTTGGCTGTTTGAATATGGGTTGGGTTAGTATGAATGAGTTGTGGGTTTAATATGGTGCCTAGGTTGCATCTTCTTCTAACCAGCTTTAACATTTTTATTTTGTTGTCTTGAATATAATGTTGTCCTTTGCAGGAAAAGAACGAATCCCAGTTTTAGCCACAGCCAGTGATGACAAGAAAGTTGTGGGCACCTCCATCACACTATTCATCCTGAACTACTACATCTACCTCAGTACACTAATCTAAAACATTAGCATGATCAATTACCTAGCTGTGACAACTAATTTATTTGCAAGGGAGATGCTGCATGGAGTTACTCATCTTTGGTTTCGTTTCGTCCTCTTTGGTGTACACAATTTACAACTTGATGGAAGCTGCATGGCATCATGGAAAGTAGAATGAGAAAATAGGATGAGTTGAAATTGATTCAAGCCGAATTTGTTGCTTCTTAGACTTATATGTCACTGAATTTAGTGGCTAAGAATTTTGCAGTGATTAGATAATTAGTAGTTGGTTTTGGTTGCTAATGAGCCAAATATGAATAATTTGGTGAAGAGAGGAGTAAAAGCAACTTTGGAAGAAGACATATTGGTCATATTGCTTAATTTACACATCATTAACTAATTTTCTTTCGGTCCAAGCTCATATTAATTCAACCTTGCTGATTTTTGCACCATGTTTCAAAACATAGAAGTTGTTGTATACATCAGCATATTGGAAATCATTGATTAATGTCCCTAGTTCGCAGCTCTCTTAATGCAAATTGATCGTAACGAGAATGCCATTGAAATTCACTGTACCTATAAAATGTTTCAGGCTTTTGACTAAACAGAACTGTCATTCCACAGCATAAAAAACACTTAAAAGTGTGGCACTCAATGAGAGTATAATGCAATAATTGTTTTAAAATGGAGTGTGTCTTTATAGCTTGTACATCATGAGAAAAATAATTATAAAAGCACCCTATAGAACAAAAGCAAGATAGGTAGAAATTTTGGAATCATATAAAATAAAACGCCCACCGTGGGGCTCGAACCCACGACCACAAGGTTAAGAGCCTTGCGCTCTACCGACTGAGCTAGACGGGCTTAGTTGTTATGTTTGGCTTTGTTATCTTTTTGGTAGTTTTCTACTAGTTATTTAAAGTAGCATAATACTATAATTTAGCGGTACTAATTTCGTAGCACGAATTTTTCTGCACTAATATCCATAACAAATTTATATATTTAAGTACAATATATAATTATATAAATATTTTTTGAAAGCTTTACTAATTCTTTATTATCTTCTATTTAAAGAAAAAGTGATAAGAAAATCTTTTAATAGTGACATAGCATATGGATTTTAAAGTGAATGGGCACAACTCATTAATATTAGGTTAGATTATTTTATAAGCTCCTATAGTTTTAGTATGTTATTAAATAACATTTTATAAAATATATTTTCAAAAAATTTAAATAATCACCGTTAAATTTTCTTTAGCTTTTATTAATTCATAAAGACATTTAAAAGTTTAGATTAATTATAAAAATATATTTGACAGATAGCATAAATAAATTCATATACTTTATGAGTTTTCAAATGGATTCTTATAATTTAGCAAAAATTAAACGCTAACAAGTAAACATTTATTCAAAAAAATTGAAAGTATATCATTTAAGCTATAAAAAAAATATTTAAAATTTTAATAAAAATATAAGGACTTACTAAATAATTTATTAGTATTAAAAAATAAATGTATTTTTAGTACCAAATTGGTCAAAAAAAGTATTACAACTTACAAGGTATTTAAACTATTTGGACAAATTTAAAATTCATTGGCCTTAGGAAGAAGAAGAAGAAGAAAATACATAATAGTTGAATATAAGTACTGAAGCAGTCAGTTGCTTGAATTATGTTTAATCTAGTTCAAACACTATTAAAAGCGCCTCTCCCAATACCATTTTTTCATTTTCAGGACTCAAACTCTATTGGTTAAGGAGAACATGTGACATATATTTAATCTGCAAGGTATTATCCATACCCAAAATAAAATAAAATAAAATAAAAATTGCAGATACTGATGCAGTCAAGAATTATGAATGCAGGCATCAGGTTGTCTTTGGGGTGATGAAGCCTGGAACTCTGGTAAAGCCTTGTATGTTTCATACAACCTACTCAGGATAGGGAATTTGGACTGCAAAAAGCCAAACACTTGAAAATGTTCATCATATATATATAAAGAGGCTTATAATCTCTTCTTCTCTCAGCCAGAAGCTTTTATAAACAGTTGTTTGTTAAGGAATTAGAGTTTTAGTATAGATAAAGCCACCTTTGACAACACCAGCAATTTTATGTTTCTAGACATCTGTACAATAGAACATCATGCTAAAACATTTCAGAATGTTAGAACTGCAATTTCTAGGGAATGTTAACATGATTTTCATGGATGCTAACTGCATTCTCCAATCTGTTGTGCAATTATTTGACCAATTGAAACAAACAATAGTAACGAAAACCATCTCTCTTTTAAAAAACAGAAGTATCACATTTTTTGGACCATCTAATGTTTAATTATAATATTAAGGCATTTTAACACCTTTAATTAAATCATTGGGTCCTAATACAAGTATGCTTAATTTGATAAAATAGATACTTCACTCTTGATTTAATATCTAGTAACCATCCAGTGCTTGTTCTAGAACCTCCATTGAAAGAAGGATCACCAAATGACACAGCCATTCCATCATACTTTTATTTTTATTTTGTTTTTATATACATATATAAAAAAACAGAAAAACATTTCTGCAGTCACTACTGCAGATAAGTTATCTGCATTTACTCCCAAAACGACGTCATTTTGGGATTGAAAGATTAAAAAATAATTATAAAGACTATAATCTATAAAGCACCGACACTTCAAAAACCATGTGTCGTGTCCGACACTTCCCGACACTTTCGGACACTCCGACACTCTCAGACACTCCAACACGTGTCATAGAAATTCAAAAAAAAGGTTTAAAGGTTGTGTTGCGTTGAGTTTTTAGTTTCAACTATTAGATTCGTTGGATTACGATTACTATTGCATTGAGTTTAATATAAATATTTGGGATATCTTATGTTTCTTTGCAAAATTTATGAATATTATAAGTTTAGATTCATTTTTTTGTTAAATTATTGAATATTAAATATAATATACACTACATAAATTAAAAATATTATTTAATATCAAAACGTGTCCTAACGTGTCGAAATCTAACATTTTTTAGAATTAATGTGTTGGAGTGTCGGGTCGTATCGTGTCACATGTCGGTACCGGTGCTATATAGACTATAATAACCCTGAAATAAATTAAGATTACAAAAACACCATGATTTCCGCCTCAAAACGATGTCGTATTGGGCTTACTGCAGATAACTTATCTGCAGCAGAAAAAGCGAACCCATAAAAAAAAAGACAAGACAATAATTTTATCTCCTCTCCCAACCTTTCATGCTTATGCCCCAAGAGTGACATAAAGAAACAAAAGAAATATATCAAGAAATCATAAGAACTATACTTTACCATATCAATATCAAACCTCTGAAGTGCCTGCGTAATCTGTGGGGCCAAAAATACATCAGCCTACAGATTACAATATTTACTTTTGTTAGATATGCCTTTTCAAGTTGGAATTTTAAGGGTTTAACTTCAAAATATCATAAACTTTCACTGTTCCCTGCTAGATCGTTAAATTAATCCATTAGAGAATATTAAATATTTTAAATTACAAACATGGGCATGGAAGCAAATATATGGCAGATAAACCTTTAAAGGTTATGAATGTGCAATAAGGACCCTTGGTTGCAGAGAAAATTAAAATTCAATACCAAAGGAGCAAGAATCTCAGAGTAGAAAGAATCATACAATACTTAAAACTCATTTTGGCAGCCATTGAAATTTTGTAATCTGAGATGAAAAAACCCGGCATGTTAATTAAGGGGGTATAATACTATAATGTGAAGGGAAAAATAAGTTTATGCAAGATTATGAGCAAAATATAAAGAAAGGCTAATTTACAATTTCCATTTTCTGCCTTCAATAAATAGCTTAGCTACAAGATATACTTTTCAGGAATTATGTATTGACCACAATAACATAGAACAATGATTCAAAATAAGACATTCAAATCAAACTGAAGCAAATCATTGTAGACAAAGAAGGCTTTAGAGCAACCAGAAGATACCATATAGATATGTTCCCCTGTTGCATATGTACCAGAAAAATCCTTCAATAACTTCTCAAGAGCTGTACATTGGCCAAGTAAAAAAGAAAGTGAGTGATACATTTGAAAAAAATATTGAAACAATTTCCAAAAACAAAGGAAATGATAGAGCTTAGAGTAAAATATGCTTACCAAAGAAACCTTTGTATATGGTAAATTGGGCCCACGGTTCTGGTTCTGCACCAAACATTTTCTCCATATCTTTCTGTTGAAATAAAAGTGTCAAAACTGAAAAATATTTGAGCACACAGCCAATCCAAGCATTTCAAAAGAAAATAATTACCAGAACACTAATCATATGAAGAGGATGTATACTGGAGTTGACAATACTTGCTACCTGTAAAATAATAAAAATTTATATAATTTGAGCCTGTTAATCTATCAGTGTCAGAAATTTCCTTACAAGTTATATTTTCAAATTACAAATTGGACTGCAGAATCATTTTATAGTGAGCAAATTATTACAATGCATAGTTCTCCTGTTCTTCTATATATCTTGCATCTATGAAATATATTTTTAACTATAATAATTCACAACATGGTTTACTTTTTCCCACTGAATTGTTTCAGAAGACACCAAACCAGTAGGGTTAGCATTAAAAATGAATCTCGATTCAACACGCTCATGTTCAAATCCAAAACATCAATCATCTTAAATTTTACCTGAAGATTGAGAGCTCTGAGCTGAGGAACAACTGGCAACAGTGGCTTCTGAGTATATTTTTCCTCCAAATACTAACCAAAAAGGAAAAAGTGAAACATATTAAGTTTTAAATAAACTTGGTATTTTGATTGTGTTACTATTATATTCAAAAGAAGCCTTTAAATAGGCAAACCAATACAAAGGCTACGTACTCTTACAAACAGAATCTCTAAGATCCTAACAATCTCCAATATCTAAACTCCTAATTACAAACAGAATCTCTAAGATCCTAACAATCTCCAATATCTAAACTCCTAAACAAATATTATCTATAATTACAAACAGAATCTCTAAGATCCTAACAATCTCCAATATCTAAACTCCTAATATCTAAACCAATTAACAATCTCCAATACTCCCCCTCAAGTTGGAGCATGTAAGGATGAAATGCCCAACTTGGGAAGAAATCCAAGGAACGTGCGCTGTCCTAAGGCTTTGGTGAACAGATCTGCAAGCTGGGCAGAGGAACGAACATGAGCAGTAACTATGGTATTTGCCATGATATGGTCACGCACAAAATGACAATCCAATTCAATATGTTTCGTTCTTTCATGGAAAACTGGGTTTGCAGCTATATGTAAAGCTGCCTGATTATCACAAAATAATTCCATAGGAGTCGAGTGAGAGACACCAAGGGCGGCAAGGAAGGATTTAAGCCAAACTAGTTCTGCGGTAGCGGCTGCCATTGATCTGTACTCCGCTTCGGCTGATGAACGAGAGACAGTTACTTGTTTCTTCGTTTTCCAAGAGATTGGTGAACTTCCCAACATAATAAAGAAGCCGGTAAGAGATCTTCGAGTGAGGGGACACGACGCCCAGTCTGAGTCGCAGTATGCATGGATTTTAAGATCACAATCTGAGCGCAAAAGGAGGCCCTGTCCAGGATTTAGTTTAACGTACCTGAGGACCCGTATGACTGCTTCGAAGTGTGCTTGTTTAGGATGCTGCATAAATTGGGAGAGGATATGAACCACATAGCTCAAGTCTGGCCTTGTAATGGTAAGGTAAATTAACTTCCCAATCAGTCTCCTATATCGTTCAGGGTTCTCACATGCTGGCCCTTCCTCCAAAGCCAGGCGATGATTTTGCTCGATAGGAGAATGTGATGGTTTGCATCCACTAAGACCTGCCTCAGAAAGAATGTCTAAAGCATACTTTCGCTGACATAAGAACAAGCCCTTCTTGCTACGGGCAATTTCGATACCCAAGAAGTATTTCAAGTGTCCCAGATCTTTGATTTTGAAGCACCGATTGAGGTAGGCTTTCACGTCACTGCATGCTTGTGTGTCATTCCCTGCCAAGATGATATCATCTACGTACACTAAAAGGGCCAAGAAAGTGGCTCCTCTTTGAAGTGTAAACAGTGTGTAGTCCGCTCTTGATTGGACAAAACCATACGTTGTCAAGGATGTGCTCAGTTTGGAGAACCAGTTTCGCGGAGATTGTTTCAAGCCGTAGAGAGATTTTTCAAGACGACATACCTTATTGTTTGAACCATTGCTGAAACCTGGTGGAAATCGCATGTAAACTTCTTCGCTTAGATCGCCATTCAGGAAAGCGTTGTGCACATCAAGTTGGTGTAAGTCCCAGTTTTTAGCAGCTGCTACTGACAGCAGCGTCCGAACACTCACCATCTTGCAACGGGTGCATACGTCTCGCTGTAGTCTTCTCCAGCAATTTGATGGTTTCCGGCGATCACTAGTCGTGCCTTATAGCGTTCCACAGTTCCATCAGATTTATATTTAATTTTGTAGACCCATTTGCTTGGAAGAGCATGTTTTCCTGGAGGTAATTCAGAGATGTGCCAAGTGCCATTATCCTCCAATGCATTAATTTCTAATCTCATGGCCTCCACCCATCGTGAGTCATTCATGGCTTCGCGAAAGTTTTTAGGTTCTTGACCTGCATCGATGGCTGCAACAAAAGCTCGATGTTGCGCAGAAAAATTATTCAAACTAACATAATTACTCATTGGATACTGAATACCTGAGGCGAGATTGGTGTGGACGGTGGGAGGTGAATGTGTTTCAGCCATATGACACGCGTAGTCCTGCAGGTAGGAGGGCGGCTTTCGTGCACGTGGTTGACGTTGAGGAGAGGAGTGCTGCACTACATGTTCCGTTGTAATCGGACGATCTTCTAATGGAGGCTGGAAAGCTGTTATATCAGGACTTTTTTCCAAACGAGAGTCACTCCCCCTTTCCTCCGAAACTGGTTCCTCAAGAATTGGAAGTTCAGAAGGTTGTTCTCTCACCATAGTCTCCTTGTCGATTGCGGGTTGTGCTGGAGGTGAGTTAGGCACAGGCTCATCTCTTGGTTTGGCTTGAAATGGGAATATATTTTCTTGAAAGGTAACATCCCTTGATACAAATCGTTCTTGTGTTTCCAAATCCAGCAATCTCCAACCTTTTTGTCCAGTGGGATACCCAATGAAGGCACAACGTCGTGACCGTGAGGCAAATTTGTCATGAGGTTTGGGTCGGGTGTTAGCATAGCACAAGCATCCAAATGTGCGCAAGGTACTGTAATCTGGTGCTTCTCCATTTAGTACTTCATGAGGTGACTTTCCTTGAAGGATTTTTGTGGGTGTTCTGTTGATCAAATGCGCTGCAGTGAGGACGCTTTCTTCCCAGAATTCAACTGGCATACCTGCATGAAAGACCAATGCTCTTGCCACATTAAGTATATGTCTATGTCTCCTTTCTACCCTACCATTCTGCTGTGGTGTATAGACACACGTGGTTTGCTGCAAAATTCCTTTCTCACTAAGGAGCCTCATTATTTTATTGGATTTGAATTCCGTCCCATTATCAGAACGTATTGTTTTCACACTCTTACCAAATTGATTAGTTACCATAGCCAGGAATTTACTTACTCGATCGTAAGTTTCACTTTTGTCTGCCATCATATATACCCACAAACTCCTACTAAAATCATCCACAATAGTTAAAAAATAATGAGCACCCGAGAAAGAAGAAGTCTTGTAAGGTCCCCAAGTATCACAATGCACTAAATGAAAACAATCCTTACTTCGGGAATAGCTTAAAGGAAACACAGATCGAGTTTGCTTGGCACGTTGACAAACTTCACATGCCTTATTAATTACATCTTTATTCAAAACAAAATTAAATTCTGGAATCAAAGATAATGCTTGATATGACGGGTGTCCTAGCCTGTTATACCACAACTCCACAGATTTTCCTGCTCGAACTGTTGAAGCTGAAGCACGCGTGGACTGAAACACATATACTCCATCACTAAGTTCACCCAAACCAATCTCCCTCTTCAGCATTAGGTCCTGCAAAGAACAACTTTTATCAGTAAACGTCACTATATTTCTGTTGTGTTTCAACAATTGCGAGACGGAAATCAGGTTACATCTCAATTGAGGCACATATAACACATTTTCCAGATCTAATTGTCCATCAAGTACAACAGTTCCTTCCTTTTTTGCACACGTGACAGATCCGTTTGGCAAGGTTACACACAAAGGTTGAATATTTGTGATTTTTTGTAAAAGGTTTAAGGACCCTGTCATGTGACGAGAGGCTCCACTGTCCACAAGCCATTGGATATGAGTGTTCTTACCAGAGAGTTTTTCACTTGATGACCGTGGTTGATCGATCAGTGCCATCAACTTGTTGACAATTTCTGGTGTCAGCATCGAGTTTGTAGTGACCTGCTGCGGGGTGTCAGATGGCTGAGACATCACACGTTGGTTGTTATCCCAAGTCACCGCTGCATGCGCATGCTCCTGCATATAACGTCCCCCCGAACGTCCTCTTCCTCGCCCTCGTCCACCGGTTCTATTTGGTGGGAATCCAATGATATTCCAGCACTTGGAAGGATCGTGGTTAGTTTTTCCACAGTGAGGACATGGGAACCGTTCAGTCTGTTTCTCAAATGGCACACGTTGCCGTTCAGTCTGTTTCTCAAAGGGCACACGTTGCACTGTTTTCTCCATCTTCTCCTTGGATTCAACACGCGATGCATAGCCCACCACGTTCGCTCTTTCTTCTTGATTACGCGCTATGTTACGGTGAGTTTCTTCTTGCGTAACCGTGGCATACACTTTGTTCACAGAAGGCAGGGGCGAGCTATTCAATATTTGTGACCGTAAGTTGCCAAATATGGTTTCGTCCAAACCCATAAGAAATTGGTAGACTCGGTCATGTTCCCTCTCTTCTTCAGTCTCCTTCGCGTATGCACATTTATCTCCACATGCACACGCCTTGCGAGCTTTGCTCCCTTCAAGCTCGTCCCATATTCCTCGCAGCTTTGTGTAGTATTCTCCCACACTGCTGCCAAGTTGTTTTATATTAGCCAAACTCGTTTTGAGCTGGTACTGACGGGAGAAATTTTCCACAGCATACCTTTCTTTTAGGTCGTCCCAAAGATCCTTCACCTCATCAAAGCATTTGATGAATGGTTGGAGCTTTGGGTCAATGGTGTTGTGTATCCAGCCATTGATCATCGAGTTACACATCTCCCAAGCTCGCCATTCTTTTGCGTCTTCCTCGTCTGGTTTCTTCACGACTCCGGTTATGAATCTCAACTTATTTTTGGCCTTAAGTGCGTTTTTCATGAGCTTAGCCCAATTTTCGTAGTTGGCCTCTCCGCGCAGCAATACAGTTGTAAGCAAAATGCCTGGGCTATCTGAGTTTGCCAGGTGATACGGGGACGCCGGGTCCGACGGCTTCAACTTGCTGGCTCCTTCTCTGGCCATACTCGTAGGGCTAGCTTTCACACTTGTCTACACAAACTTTGCGGAAAGCGTGGTTTATCAGGAAGGCTCTGATACCAAAATAAACTTGGTATTTTGATTGTGTTACTATTATATTCAAAAGAAGCCTTTAAATAGGCAAACCAATACAAAGGCTACGTACTCTTACAAACAGAATCTCTAAGATCCTAACAATCTCCAATATCTAAACTCCTAATTACAAACAGAATCTCTAAGATCCTAACAATCTCCAATATCTAAACTCCTAAACAAATATTATCTATAATTACAAACAGAATCTCTAAGATCCTAACAATCTCCAATATCTAAACTCCTAATATCTAAACCAATTAACAATCTCCAATAGTTTTCAATTTGAAGACATAACACCAAACCCTAACCAGGGAAATAAATGAAACTACTGAAAAGAAACTCAAGCATCAGAATAACTAGATATTTTCCCCACTCAACTCCATGTTTTGGATTAATATATTCTGAAATAACAATGTCACCCAGAAATCAACACCTAAGACTGATGTAATCTATGAAACACCGACACTTGAAAAAATCCTGACGTGTCGTGTCCGACACTTCCTGACATTCTTCGACACTCCGACACTCAACACGCGTTGTAGAAACTCAAAAAATGATTCAAAGATTGCATTGCGTTGCATTTTTAGTTCCAACTATTAGATTCGTTAGATTACGATTACCATTTTATTGAGTTTAATATAAATATTTGGAGTATCTTATGTTTCTTTGCAAAATTGATGGGTATTATAAGTTTAACTTCATTTTTTTGTTAAATTATTGAATATTAAATATAATATACACTACATAAATTAAGAATATTATTTAATATCAAAACGTGTCCTAACGTGTCGAAATCTAATATTTTTTAGAATTAACGTGTCGGAGTGCCGTGTCGTGTCATGTCACGTATCCCATGTCGGTATCGATGCTACATAGGATGTAATCAGATGATAGAAAAATCCTTAGTTTCCCAGGTGGGATTTAGTTGAATACTCAATATTTTCAGTGCTTATAGAACTAGACCTACCAGAAATATTGCAAAAGAGTCTGAAACCACCACATTATCATCAACTAATACTGGAACATAATGCAGAGGACTTAATCTCTCAAACTCTGAAATTTAAGCATAAATGAAAGATTTTTCAGTCAAATAAACATTACTAACAGGCATTCAATTTGGCTCCAAAAGCACTACATTTATTAGAGCTCTGCATTCACCTGGATTGAACTGCTCTCCTTTTAAAAGGTTCACTGCTTTGTACTCATATGGGATCCCTAATCATATTAGATTTCAGAAAAGCAAAGTCAATCAAGAAATCCAAACTACTAGTGTCCAATTGAACATCTTATGGAGTTATAACCAAATCCAAAAAAAATGCAAAGATTTAATCAAACAGATGGAATTTCTAAATTCCCACCACAATTAAAAATTAGTTATTCTTGATTAAAAAAAAAAAAAAGTGAGATCATTCTGAAATGGGGGGATTGAACTTGGGGATCATTCTATCAGAATTTCAAAATAAATAAATAAAATTAAAAAAACCCATGAATGGAAAATGATAAAAATTTAATTTTTACAATTTAAATGAACAAGGGGAGAAAAATAAAAATAAAAATAAAAAATAATGCAGAAGGGGAGGGAAGGAACCTTTGAGACATAAAGCAAAACGGATACGCCATGAACAGGAGCTTTGCCAGTAAGAATACAACACAAGATTGGATGATGATGATAATGAAGCATAACTGCTAACACCACTTTTCTGCAATGCAACAATTCGTTTTTGAAAAAAAAAAAAAAAAAAAAATCAAAACAAGATCTTTAATGGTGATGAAATTGATGAATGAAAGAAGGAATAATCACCTGAATCTGGGTCCATGCCTTGTTCAAGTGGTTAAATCTATTGATGCCTCGACTAATATTTTTCAATGTAAACGGCATCGACATTCTACTTTCGAGAAAAATGGATATTGCATTAGTGCTCAATTCCAAGTTCCAACTCTCTTCATATCCACAACAAAATCTAGTTTATGATATTTTGGGGTTAGTTTAGTGTTATCAAAAAGACTTTATTTTTCTTTCTTATTGAACTAGTTATGCAATTATGACATAATCACTTACTTTATTTTATTGAACTATATATATAGCATACGAGTCATTTGTAACTAGAACCCGTTTGGCTTAACTTTTTTGTAACGTGTCCTTTGAAGTTGCTTGACCAAACATTTATTTAGCGAGAGTAGCTTTTTCTTAAGAAGAAAAATAAAATAAAATCGGAAGAAAGAACTTATGGAAGCTTTTTTTAGTGTGTTTTTTTTATTCAATTATTATCTTTGACTTGACATGTTTTATACGATTTTATTTTGGGAAAAATATTTCTGTTTTTTACTGTAAAATTTTTTTTTGTCACACTAATATAAAAATAAATGGATCTTGCTGTAAAAAAAAGAGAGAAAAAAATTAGTAACATCATTCACTTTTTCGTGAGTTTGTAGCAATCTTATCCCCTTATCGTAGTGGTTTATTATTAGATTGGTTTTCTTTATTTTAGTTGTTTAAATTATCTTATTAGGAGTGATCTAACGAGGGTTATTAGTTTCAAATTCAAATTAGGATTTACTTATCTCTATTGTAGTTGTAATTCTATAAATTGTTAGCTAATTGAGCACAAAGGAGGAAAAATAAGAAAATAATTCAAGTTTCTCCCTATCTCAATATCCTTCTTAATAATCTCTCCCCAATTTCTCTATCTCCAGTCTCTTCTCTCTATAATTTTAATTTTATTCCCTTAAGAGTGTGTCAAAAAAAAAAAAAAATCTGCAACAAAAACAAAAATATTAAACCTTTTTTTTTTTTTTACTTTATTCATTGCTTTCGACCTTCGACTTAGAGCAATAAAAATAATGTTATCTTTTGTTCTGGTTTGTTTTCTTTCCCTATTTTGAGCTATAAAAATATTAAATCTTTATTTTTATGCATAATTTTTCTTATACATTTGTCACATGTACATGTTCAATTACTGCCATGAAAACAAGTGATTTTTTCCTTCAGAGTGGAGACAGTGGACAAGGAATAGTCGGCTTCACGGACACCTAATGCATCCACCATTTGACAAATAAATTAGAATCATCTGAAACATGTTTTGAACTGAACGAAGAAATTGTCCTTATTTCTAGTGGTTGCTAAAGGTAAACAACATGAACTTGTTATGCAGCATGCATGAAAGCTGAGCTAAATACAGACATAAAAAAAAAAAAAAAAAAAAAAAAAAAATTGACCAAAATTCAATGGTCCATCAGCACACCCTTTTCTTCTTGGAATGAATAAAATTAGTTCATGGAAATTTGAGAATGTAACCAACTTAACATTTATCGTACTACTGCATCGTTTTGTCATGTTATAAACTAGATTGTGGAAGTTTCATATATTAAGCACGTGTGAAAGCAGAATTCAAGCTCCCCAAATTCTAATTCTTTGCACATGAAATCCAGTGCCAGAATCTAAGGCTAGTACAGATAATATTTACAATGTTCCTATATTTTGCCAAAACAGTTGTTTATACAAGATATCTAATCATTACAGGGGCATTAAAATGAAGCTCCCATATATTTCAGCACATTTTGTAAAGGGATCATCAATCAACTTTTGGTTCAGATTTAACCAAGAAAGTTCTGGCTTCGTCCTCAGTAACTTCACTGTATAGTGAAACAAAATAACAAATTATGATCCACTTGAGGGGGAAAAAAAAACACTTAAATTAATTGAATCATAGGAAAGAGACAATGCAAAAACCTGTCTAAAGCTTCAGTTTTGGAGATCAAGGTGAGTCCATTCGAAGCAAGATATTCACAGAAACTATGAAGGTTTTTCTCTTGACAGAAATTGGAAAGATGTTTAAGGAAATCGTTGAACTGTTTTGGTTCCTTCACAGAAAAAGTTTGTATATTTAATAAGTTACTATAAATCTCAAATACAACCCAAGAACAGATAAATCAAAGAGGGAACAGGGAAAGTCCTAACTGTCTTTCATGTGCTGGAAGAAGGGAAATGGATTACCTGCTCAAGAATGCAACCCTTGCGAAGCGCAACTAAACACTCCAGTGCTTTAGGATAGTTATCACCTTCATGGGAGTCCTCTACTAGGTCAAATATTTTATTTTTCATATCCTTAATTGCTTTCACAACCCAGTCTGGACTATCTCTGCGTGAAATCATGGCTTCAAAATCTTGGACAGGAGTCAGGTCCCCAATGTTCTCAACTTTAATAGATGTATATCCAATGAGATTGGCAGGCTGAGCAGTAATGTTTCCTTTACCCTCTTCATCACTTGAAACGGATCTCTTTTCTCGCAATAAACGCCTCGGCTTCTTCTTCTGCAAGATAGTTCCAATGTAAAACATAGTTGATGTTTGTAACGACTAGAAGAAAAGCACACATTCTTACTATGGGATTTTCCTTTAGCTCAAAAGATCTACGAAATGAGTCTATCATAGATTTGTTTTGCAAGAGCAGGTCAGTGTCAGGCTCTGTAATTTTCTTGAGTGTGTCATCAATAGGAGGCACCGCAGCATCTGGATGCTTTGATTTCAGCTCTAGATAACGATAAAAGCGCTGAAAAGATACATAAAGATATCTGTTAGCTTTATCTTAAGGTAACTTTTCATTTTCATTTTTTTTTTTTTTTTTTTTGTATACTTCAAATTCATCTCAATAGTAATTTCTACACAATGGGGTAAATAAGCTGATTAACTTTTAAATTTAATATACAGGATCACAAGGATTAAGCATAATCTCTCCATATCTTACAACATCCATTACTAACTCTAGCCAACAAGTTATCCTAAATGCAGATTCACTTCTCAAGTCACAATCATTACATCAAAAAGAAAAAAACCATGTCAAAAACAAAAATTCAAATTCTTCTGAAAGAAAAGTCAGAAGAAAAATGCAGCATGGAAATATAAAACAAATAAAGAAGACAGAAAATAAACTAGAAACAGACGAGTGGACAGAATATGTACCTCTAGGACTGGATTTGGTGTAAAGTCAGGTAGCAAAACTTCCTCTTTCCCATGCGGTGCAAGATCAAATGTTTTTATTAAGTTAGCTGCTGCCTCAAGCTGTTGTTCGTTTGGCTGCCACGACGCTGGGAAATTAGTGAAGGAAGGGAATTGGAACTCCCGCACATCCTCGGCAAAAGGAAGTACATTGAAGTAAAATGAATCAGGCTGTACAGCATCATCAAGAGAACCAAGAAATAAATAAATAATAGAGGTAGAAATGAAGCCTACAGATGCAAACCAATAAAAAATACAAGAAACAGAAAACCTACAATATTTTCTCTATCAGATACATTGGGTGTCAAGACCCCAATGACAACATTTGCTTGTCCCTGTCTCCAGACACAACGTAAAATTGCCACCTTATTCATTTCCTTCATAGCCCTTGCTAGTGCAGAAACTGCAAGAATGGCTTTTGTATTTCCAGGTTCAGCTATGAAAACATAGACATCTTTCATGTAATGGTGTCTTTAGAGGAGGACATTTTCAGACAGAAAGAGAAGAGAAATAACGGGTAAGGAAATCACCATTAAAAGTTTTGAATCAAATATGTTCTATTAAACGGTATAAAATCTTACCTCAATACATTGGAAGAATCAGTAAATCCTAAAAGCTTCACACCCTTTTCTGGTTTGAACTTAACAGCCTCCCACTCAGCAGAGGATATAGGAACTATTTGAGGTCCATAACGATAACCTTTAATTCTTTGATCAGGAGGGACAACTTTATCATGATCGTCAGAACTCTTGTACTCATAATCTACTTTGACTTCACGTGTAGCAGATTTATCATTTGGAGGAGCTTTATCAGAATATTTCTTAAGAATTGGAAATTTCTCTTCCGCTGTTTTCTTGTATACCATTACCTGATTATCATTAAAGTTTTCATGAAAACAAAATTCATTTTTTTCTAAAAATGTTTTATTTAAAAAAACCAATTGGATAAATAATCATGGAGCATCTACTTGCTTAACTGAGAAAGAAAAATATAGAAACAATAAACACACAATCTTCAACTGTAAATTCTGTGCACACATCTTGATATACATAACTCAACAAATCATACTCACTACTGTAACATCAAGTTAAAATTAGCAAATTGCAGAACCAAAAAATGAAGCAGGAAATAAAAGAAACACGATGTGAAATATTAAGATGCTATTGCTGATGAAAAAGAAACCAACATTGATTATGCGCTTCCATGTTCACTTTGCCTCAAAATGTTCAATTTAATTAAAGATCCATACAGTCCATGGATAACTCAAACTTGGAGCATTTAATGATCATTTACAAGAAAAGAAAAAAAAGTATGTACGATGGCATAACAATATTAAATATCAAATAAATACAACAATGAAAATGAGAAACATGTGAAATACAGATGATTTATCAGCTATGATGGGTTCTGTCAGAAAAATAAATATAATAACACTCAAAACGACATCCGTCATGGGCCTGGGAATTAAATTATATATCATACTGCAGATCTCACCTTAATCCTCAGTTTTGGGCTGAATTCAAGATCCCCTCTAAAAACTGTAGTTGGAGTTATATTTCGGGTTCTAAGAGCACCAAACAAAGAAACTGGATTCTCCACATACAACAATCTTGTTGACGTCTCCTTGGAAAAAATATTTAACAGACGATCATTCTCATCCATTATTATCTTGTCTGCATCTTGACTAAGCTTTCCTCTCATAATTATACTTTCCATTCTCATACCATGGACAGTCATTTGTTTAGCAATGGTGGTAACTTGATCTTCTTTTGTTCCTTCAACAGATTCTTTTATTGGACATTGTGCATTGGTAATAAGACAAAGACGTTTTTTCCCCTTGTTAGTTTCACCAAATTTTTTTATTAACATATCCATGCCAACAATGATAGCATCAAGAACTAACACCAAAGTCAAGGTATCCAGAATAGGGTAAAAGAGAGCTGATCACTAAAATATATGGCAGCATGAAAGGACCAGCTTCCTCTCGTAAAATCAAATAATTAACCTTGAAAAGTTATGCTACAGATTAATCCCTTCAATTTTAATAAGACAAACAGAATGGTATTCAGGAAAATATTAACTCGGTATACCAATCATACAAGACAATATTGTTAAAACAAGTGTAATTCTTGAAGAAGCAATTAAATTCTATAATGGAACCAAAGATTTTTGTTTATGTAAATAATTACTATATAGCCAATTATTATAAAGAAAAAAGGAATCAAAATGAAAGATAAATGGCATTGCGTAGTAAGCTGCAGAAATCAGAAACACAAATCTATAAAATCGTATAGTCTAAAAAGCAAAAAAATTGCAAAAGGAGATATTTTAATGACAAATGGTCTGGTTTTTTGCCAGTAGCAACTAGAATGTATATTTTATCGTTGGTCAAAAAAGTATATAAATTTTTTTTTTCTGGCAAAACATAATTAAAAAAAAAAAGACATGGCAATTAACAAGTAAAAAAGTACAGAATATAAAAACCAAGAACTTTGTGGATACAATCACCGTCAGTAGTTCCTTGAGGCAGTTGTTGTAAAGCCTCAACAATATCTCCATCAACAACTTTAATATTTTTCAAAACCACAACATGTTGATACCCACCCACTTCGGTAGTAAGTTCATTATCAGTGTCTGAGAAAATGTAAACATAAACATAGGTGAGGGAAGCCTTTGATCAAACTCCATCACAGGAAAATGATTGAATTAAAGAAAATGAATAGAAAAGTACAAGCAGGATTCTTCCTGCTACACATTGCAGCATGCATAGTAACTAACAGTAACAACAGAAAATCAAAATGGAAAAACTGAAATGCAGTTGACAAAGATTCTATTCAGACAACGAAACACAACAAAACTGACAATTTTCAGTGCAAGGAAAATTTTGTAACAACATGACAACAAATCAGTGATGAAACAATAAACACCAAGTCAGCATCATGCAATGCATATTTGCATATTTGCATCATAAATATTAAAGTAAGTACCTTTTGTTCCAAATAAGATAATTCCCACTTCATCAAATTTGTTATAGATCAACTGCACATAAAAAAAAAATAAAAAAAAAATCATGTTATTGAAGCTCTCAGTGAACAAAACCAAACACAAGGTTGGGATAACAACAAAAATTTAAACTTGAATAGAAAAAAGGTGTGGGCAATGATTAATACCTTCTTCTGGACAAGCATGGAACAGACTTTCTCAATCTCAGGAAGAACAGAATGCATGGATGGGCCAACATCAAGCAGCAAAAGCAAAGCTTCCTTTTTTTTGCATAATTTGTTTATAGCAATAACAAAAAAACACACAGTTATGCATTTAGAAGCAGTTAAATGTATAAAACCCTAAACCCAGAGGATTGAAGTTGGGGAATGCAAAAGGGTATCGAGAAAGTACGAAAAAATCATACCTTGTTTCGAGCCATGGATGGAAAAGCAGAGATAGTGAGCTTAAGCTTGCAGAAGAAGATGGGTTACTTATGTTATGGGGGGTTTATTGATCTTCCCGCTTCCAAGGTTGAGCTTAAATACCAAAGTCAAGTCACGCAAAGGTCCCACAAATCCAGAATTTTGTGTTGTAAGAAAAAATTGGTGTAACTATAAAGGTAAAGTACGTCTTATTATTTTAAATGAGGTAAAATTATGTCATTTTAAAAGAGAGAACGAGATAAATAAAGGACGAGAGAGAAAGTTGACAAAAAAAATAAAGGTGTGGGTTCCACCTCTTTGTGAAAGTGAAAGGATATAAGTTGTGTCATTTAAAAGGATAAACATTTTTCTCAACTATAAAATAAATAAATAAAATTAAAAAATAAAATAAAATTGTTGTATGCATGCACTAGTTCAGATTCTAGAAATTCTTCAATAGGATTTTGATAAAAATAAGGTGTCGTTTGGACTAGTAATTTGGACACAGTTTATTTGTATTTTTAGAGTGGGATTGTTTGGGGTTGTTGAAAAATAAAAATGAAAGTTGATTTTAGAGGTTAAGTAGAAGGTAGATTGATGTATTTTCTTTTTTAAATACAAAAAATTAATATTATAATTACACTTTTGAGGATTTTTTTAGCTTGGTATGGTTACAATATGTAATTTCTAATCAGTTATGCTTTTAAATTGTGCAAATTATAAGAAATGTTAATTATATGCATGAGTTTTTTATATATATAATAAAGTTAGAGATATTAAACACCGAGAAAGATATTCTTACTACCAAAATTTTCTACTACCAACTTACTACTTATCTAATCAACATTTTCTCTTTTTTCAAAAACTTTTTAAGATTCTCTCTCTTTGAATCAATGGTGATTAGATAGATAGTAAGTTAGTAGTAGAAAATCTTGGTAATAAGAATATCCTCCCTCTTAAACACCACTTATATATGTTTACTTTTTAATATTAATTCTATAAATTAGCAGGAAGTCAAAGCGTTGACCCTCGTAGGAAGTAAGCAGGATTGCATTATATATGTTGGAATAGAGGCCAAAACGGATAGGGATAAGATGGACCTGTCAGCCATAGATAAGGAGACTTTTCCAATTAGATAATTTTGCATCCATCTTTTGTAAAACATGGTTGAAATGGTTGGTATTAGCTCTACCATTCAAAAGATGAATGCCAAGGTATTTTCCCAAATATGAGGTTGTGAGAAAAGCCCAACACCTTGGCAATTTCAGTTGCTCTATAATGGTTCACATTCCTTGAGAAGAAAACCCTTGATTTTTTGATACTCACCTTCTGCCCTGATGCCTTACAGAAGCAGTTAAGGATCCTTTCAATGAGCACCACTTGTTCTAAAGAAGCTCATGCAAAAAGAAGTAAATCATCAACAAAGAAATGGTGACTAATGGAGGGACCTCTCCTTTTAAGAACCACCAGTTTCTATTGCTTATTGTTTAAAACCTGAAGGATCAAATGAGCAAGTCTTTCGATATATAGAACAAAAAGATAGGGAGATAAGGAATCTCCTTGTCTAATTCCTCTTTGTTGGATTAAAGTTCCTAGTGGTGGATCCATCCCAAATAATATTGAGGGATGTAGGAAAGACACATTCCATTATTAAATTAACCGATTTAACCGGAAGCCCAGTTTCACCCAAAGTGATTCGAAGATAATTCCAATTCATCCTATCATAAGCCTTTTCAAGATCCACTTTGATGGTCATCCATCCTTTCTGGCCCTTTTTGATTCTCATAGAATGGATGATTTCATAGGCAATAAAAATATTGTCATTATTGTGTCTTCCTTTAATGAAACTACATTGTTCGGATGATTTGAGAGCTAAGCTAAGGTTCGTAAGGATAAGTTTTCACCTTTTCAAAATAACAATCATCTCACGGGTAGATTTAAGATGCTTGATAATTCTATCATTGACTTACAAATATCTCTCGCTCTGGTAGTTCATTGAGTGACTAACAATATTGATTGCATATGGTAAATTGATCTCGTATCAGTCAAATATATCAAATTTGCTATCAATCTTTTATACTACCTTTTTATCAACCTTGAGACCCTATTTTTGACTTCCTATCTTGTTATTTGACTCAATAAACACATAGATAACTATACAAGTTTTTCAACTTTTTTTGAGGAGATCAAGAACATAATCCATTTGAGAGATTAAAAAAACCTTGTTTAGAGTGAGCAACCTCTACCCAAAAAATAATCTTAGATTTCTAAGGTCTTTAATTTCAAAACTCAGTTGTTAGCCTTTCATATTATAATCACTTCTCAATTGGATCCTTTCACTTATATCATCCACGAAGACAAAAAAAAAAAAAAAAAAGAGTTTTCCTCATATAAATATCTAAAGGAGATGGTAGCTTCTTTAACTTTGCTTATATCATCCCAATAACACCATAATATTGGTAAACCTTCCAAACCACACACACGGATCCCTATATAAACCTCCCCTAGTTTTTCATGAAGGAAAACATCTTTTTAATTCGAACTGTTTCATTCATTTCCTAATCAAAGTGACCAGCAAGAGATAATATGATATTTAAAATATGGGTAAAATGTGTGTCATTTTAAATGATGTAAAGTTGTATCATTTTAAGAGAGAGAAAGAGATAAATAAATGAGGAGGGAGAGTTGACAAAAAATAAATAAAACTATGCGTCCCACCCCTTTGTGAGAGTGAAAGGATATAAGTTGTGTCATTTAAAAAAATAAATATTTTTCCCTTAAATATTCTTTTGACTACTCGAAAATGTCCATTGATAGTCAACGTTATATGTTTTACTGTTTTAGTCCTTAGCAATTAACCTTGCGTGTCAACCGTGTCATTAGACCAATACTTCAAAATATAAATCCATTTGTATCCCGATATTTTATTTCCTCTTCGTCCATCAATTATTTTTATATTTTATTTTTCTTCAAGACATTCATTTCTTATACATGATCGTCACAATAACAACATAAACAATAATTAAGAGAGCTAGGTCGCAATGAGAATGACGGTTGCAATAAAAACAAACTAGGGTTTAAAACCTGATGCCAAGCTCAAAGAGAGAGATAAAAATGAAATATTTAATATTATTAGAATATCCCTCCTCTATTTAATATTACTAGTTGAATATTTATGTTCAAATATTTATAATAAATATACTAATGTAAGTAATTAATTTTTAATAAAGATATGATTCTAGAAAAATAAATATAAAGCAAATTAAAATTATAACATGTAACACGTTTTTTCTTATAATCTCTTTAATAAAACGTAAAAAAATAAATTTACAATAATTAAAAAATTACTCATATCTTATTTGCACTTTGATTTGAATTTACTACATCTGACCAATTATACTTCAATACAGGAGCATATTTATTTGTTATAAAAAAAAAATTGTAAATGCCCATTAAAAAGCATATCTTATACACTTTGAACCATATACATATAGCATAGGGTTATGCAAAAAACAGTCAAACTTATTATAATGTAAAAAAAAAAATTTGTAAACAAATACTTCTACGTTAAAAAATTACTCATATCTTATTTACACTTTGAACCCTAAATGAATACATATTTATTCGTTTCACAAAAAGCAGATTATAATTACCATATATTTTTAGCGGGGGTTAATAATTTGATGTTATAGAAGATAAATTTTATCTTTTACACATATATAAAGTGTGCAGAGCCATGTGAGAAGAAGAAAAAAAAAATTTACTTTCACATGCAACATTAAAAATAATAAACCCATTTTTAGCATCCGGATTTGACCACTATGTGAAATAATTTCAATACATTTTTCTTTTCTAAATATCCAAATCCAGAAAAGATGGGCGTGGAAATGAAGAGAAGAGACCCACCCATGACCCACCATTGAGTTTTGTTTTTATTTTATTTTTCTTACATCTCATTTCATAAAAAGCGTAACACTGCTCTCAGGTACCTTCATTCCAACAATGGCTTCAATGGCATCTTCAAGCACCTTCTGCAACCTCAAGTTTCACACCAAACCCAACAATATTTCCTCTCTTCCTCGTATTCTACTCTCTCAGAAACAGGATGACATGCCCACCGACCAAATCAACCGAAGGTTTGTCTCTCACTTTCTCACTCTTTTCTTATGATAATTTATGAACTACTCATGCCCCATCTTCTGAAATCTCTCACACTTCAACTTTTTCTCATCTTCAAGAGAGCTCATATTAAAAACCAGCGAAATAGCAACCATTGGTGCCATATTCAATTTCAGGTACCCTCTTTCTGTTTTTGCCTTTGAAAAATTTACATTTATATATTAATTTGAATGTAAATTTGGATTATTATTTTTTTTTTAAATTCAAGATTTGGTGTTATTACTTGATGAATGATAAGTAATTAAGGGTCAGTGAGCATTAAGAACCTTTTGATTTCTATTTTTCTATTGGAGATTAATGGTAAAAAAGAAAATTGGGTTTGTGTTTTTGTCTTTTGATGTAGTGGGAAAAAGCCTAATTATCTTGGAGTGCAGAAAAACCCACCAGCATTAGCTTTGTGTCCAGCAACTAAGAACTGTGTATCTACCTCTGAGAATATCAATGATTCCATCCATTATGCTCCTCCTTGGTAAAATTCACTTCTTTTCCTCATTTTAATTTTAAACTTGGTTTTATGGGATTATATAAATCAGCTACAAATTTCTTAATTGAAAACTAAGTATGATATTTAGATTTGTAATATGTTATTTATTTTTTTGCCAAAACGATAAATTGTGTTGTTAAAATCTTAAAAAATTATAAATATAAAGATTATTATAATATTGAAATAAATTAAAATTACAAAATTATCATGATTTCCGCCTAAAATGACGTCGTATTGGGGTTACTATAATTTGTCTTTTTGGGAAATTAGCTACATATCTTTTTGTTCATTGAAGACTTAGTATGATGTTTAGATTTCCAATATGTTGTTTTTTTTGGCCTTAAACTTTGGTTAAATAACCTGTTTTGTTAAAATGGCATTTTTCTGCTAAACTGGATTTAGGAGATAATTAATCTGGGTTTAGGCCAAAAGGCACCTATGGCATATTTGTGTGAATTACGTTGCAATAGTGAACTTGGAATAATTTATCACGTTTTGAACGTGAAAGCAGTGCAATATTGTTGGATATTGACTTAGCATAAATATTGGTTGGTGAAAGTAGTGCTATCTTTTTTTCTTTTTTTTTTTTAATTCTTAAACTTTTCTCTAGTTTGGTCCAACCAAAATTCAAACTTTATTGGACAATAGATGATTATGTTGGTGTCACTTTGTTTTAAATTTGTTAATCCTTGTACAGGAACTATAACCCTGAAGGTAGGAAAAACCGTGTGAGCAGAGAAGAGGCAATGGAGGAACTGATAGAAGTGGTAATAAATCTAATTGAAATCTTGAGTTTTACCACTGTATTGCAATTATATTTCCCTTGTCTCTGGCTATTAACAGCGATTAGAATTGTGTTGTAATAGCTTTTGAATTTTGATGTACACTTCTCAAATCATTGAAGTAAAGCTAAAAAGCAGTTCCTGATAATTTTACAGATAGAATCAACCACACCAGACAAATTTACACCACGAATAGTTGAAAGGAAAGAAGACTATGTTCGAGTGGAGTACCAAAGCTCAATCTTGGGGGTATGTATGTGTAACTTATATCTAAGAAAATCCATCATGAAAATGTAACTATCATCTTTGTAAGAATAATAAGTCGCCCGATCTTAATCGTTCATCTTAACTGTATTTAACTGCTTACGTGTCTAATAAATTAGAGTATTAAATGCAATAGGATCAATGGTCAATATTAAATTGTGAGAGTTGTTATTTTTTATATTAAGTTGATCTCTCCCAATTAATTTGGAATAAATGTGTTGTTGATGTTGAGTAACTTGATCTCCCCATAATATATTTAGATGATATCTACTATCAAGAACCGGGTTTAATTCCTCCTCCTCCCAAATCTGTGATGTGCCAACAGTTTGTGGATGATGTTGAGTTCTGGTTCCCACCTGGTAAGGGTTCAACTGTGGAGTATCGATCTGCATCCCGGTTGGGAAACTTTGATTTTGACGTGAATAGAAAAAGAATCAAGGTAAAATTTCATAACTCATCTGTGTTTAACTTTAGTTAAATTAAAAAATTCTTTGTTTCATGGTAATGCTCCCTCTTCCTTCATATGTAAAATCTTTTTAATTTAAGTTTTTATGTGATTAATTAAGTGTGAATGAAACAACGTCGTTTTGAGATTAAAATTTAAAAAATTAGAATAATAAAGACTATTGTTATCTGAAATAAATTAAAATTACAAATAATTATTGTTTTCACCCAAAAAAACTGAACATAAATTTAAAACAACTTTAAAAAAAAAACCCTTAATTAAATGAGTCTCAATTTTTTTTATTCTAAATTGATCAAGTTGATATAAATTTATTTAAAACTAAGCATAAATTTTAACTAATCACTTGTTTTAATTGATCTGAAGAAATAAGGTATATGAAATAGAATATTTAGTACGAAAGAAGTAAGAATCCCCATCTTTACATATTTATGTGATGAAAACATCTTGCTTGGTGACAGGCACTGCGACAAGAATTGGAGAAAAAGGGATGGGCATCACAAGACACGATATGATTTTACCTGTGCAGAAATTACATCAGCATTTAAGCAACTATAACCGATTGACTTCTCGCAGCTATTGTTGCATATGTTTTGTAACCTTAAATAATTTTATATTAGACTACAAAAATCAATGAATCATTGAAAATAAACATTTCTTTGATTATTAGTATTGTGGAAATCATTCAGTGAGAATAATACTTCAACTCTTGGGGAAGGAATGAAATGAGGATAAAGCCAGATATCTTCTGGAAGTTCATTTATTGGTCCACTTCTTTACTCTTTTCACTAAGTAATTTGAAATGCATAGTTTCTGCCACAACAAAAACAAGTTTCAGAGCTGAATCGGATTTCGCTAGAGATAAAATGACCAAATTTTATAAACTCTTCAACACAGTAGACTTCAATAAAGCTAAGAAAAATACTAGGATAAACATCCAATGCAAATATAAATTGAAAACACAGTTTAGTTTTAGTGTGAACAGACTAGCATTGGTTCAAATTGGTTTCACTGGAAACGCTATTCCTAATTTTGCCTCATGGGAAAAACCCACCACGACATATAAAATTATAGGAATATTTCAAACATTCTCAATCCCAGTCTGGCATCTCCAACAATAAATTTCTGAGTAAAAGCATATTAGTCTCTCCTTAGGTCCATGTACTCACGACGAATGCCACTGGCATTTAGGATGACAACTTCAAGCTTATCTCCCTGTAAAAAACATCCACAATAGGTTACAAGTTTATCCTACTGTCAAATGGCAATAAAGTATGAAACACAAACTTACAGTGTATATATCTCTCTCAGTTGCAGATGCAAAAACAGTTTTGACCAGATCCACTGCTTCTGTTTCAGATAGTGGGGTAACAGCATCCTGCAAGAAATCATATTTTTAATGTAGGTGTCAGTCCAAGGATATTCGAAGAATCAAATATTTCAAGCAAAGCACCAGTTTGAGAACTTAACCTGGGCTGGTAATAGGAGTGGGCTAGGAGACTTCAGTTGGTTATCAAGAAATGGCATAATGAGTGTGGATCCAGAGCCCTGAGAGCTATATCCAACCCTCTCATAGGAACCAACAGCATCATATGTGAAGACACATCCCTTTCCTATTTCAGGTTGAAGTAGCGATTAGCAAATATAAAATGGGACATGAACATTGCACAAAAGGCTAGAAATAGTGCACCTTCATTGTCAAGGCCACCCAAAACATTGAAAGCATAATAAGGAAAGAAGCGTTTGTAATAAAGGGTGTTTGAAAGCAACTGAGCCATCGCAGGGCAGCTCATTTGCTTGTTGTGTTGATGCTGATATATCTGCATTCAGAATCAAACAAGAATATCATACTGGTTCCATGGTAAATTTAAAATAAGGGAGCCAGAGATACAGAACAATTTGAGTTCAATACTACAGTCTCCCAGATTTATAAGTAACATCTAACAATATAATTAATCAGGTGATATACATTCATAAAAAGACTAGAAGCTCTAATAATTGACACAATTAGTATCATAATCAAGCACATCATTCTACTAATAAGATTTTATATTCATGCATATCAAAATGCACATGGAAAACAGTTTAGAGAGACATTACACTGCAAAGTAATTTTTCATAAAAAGACAAACGTACACTGGAAAGTCTAACAATTAAAATTTGCTAAAGTGTGCTTTTTATCTTTCTCAGACATTTTTCTTAACAATTATGAATATATAATTATATGTGCAGACTGCAGAGAAGAACAATTATTCTTTCACGGTACAATAAAAAAAAACAAATCTTCCATACAACCAACAAATGTCAAACTATTCCCTACCATCTTCATTTCACTTTATGATGCACTACAAGCAGTTGCAATATACTTCTTCAACTCTAACAGTTGAAGAAAGTTACCGATGCAGATTATTTTGGTATTCAATTTCGGATTTTAATTTGAAAATTAGTTTCAATTTGGGTTTATTTGTTATTTAGGGGTTTCATTCCATTTTAAATTATCCTATTCCAGCTTAAAATAGGGTAATTAGTAATTGTAAAGAACCAATTCAACCCAAAAACTTAAGCTAGTGGGTGAGGGCTTTTTAATGGTTTATACTATTTTCTAACATGCCCCCTCATACAAGAGCCCACTGGGCTTGAAGGGTGGACAATGCACAGGCCCACCTACCTGTGCTAAGAAAATTCCACAAGAGAAAGTAGGGGGGAGTGAGGATCGAATTCGGGATATGAGGCTCTGATACCATGTAAAGAACCAATTCAACCCAAAAGCTTAAGCTGGTGGGTGAGGGATTTTTAATGGTTTATACTATTCTCTAATAGTAATTACATTAAAATTTCTTATTTTGGGTCTAAATAAACAGACCATCTGTGTAAACATTCAACAACTTTTTTTGCATAAAGGACAACCCCGTGCTCTAAAGCTCATGCTCTGCGCAAGGTCTAGAGAAGGGTAGGCACTAGGCAGTCTTACCTTGCATTTACAAAAGGCTGATTAAATGAATTGAATCTGTGACTTCCAGATCACATGGCTACAACAACTTTTTTGCATAACTAAAAGTATTGAAATTTTTGTTTCTTCAAAGCAGAGGAGCACTCTAAGATTATTGTTCTATCGTTCTACACCAGTTATGATACACACAAGGAGGATGAAAACAAATTGGAACCGAGCAAAACTCTTTTTCCAACTCAAAAGGAACAGAACTGTCCAACGATCTAATAAATAGTAACAAATATAAAGAAACTTGCAGACAGGACATATACTCAAAAGATTAAACATAGAGTATAGTTGCTAACATGCTAACCCAACCTGAAAGAATTTGCAAGTTAAATAGTATTTCAATGTTACAACCAGTGTTGAAAATTCTTTGACTCACCAAATGCCTAGCAGACAAAACCTTTTGCAAAGCTTTTACATCAGCTTGAAAACCAGAAGAAGCCATCACACTTTTGTCAGCACTGTCACAAAATAAAACACCAAACATATATCACAGTTAACATCCTCAAAAAAAAAAAAAAAAAACACTAACACGTAACAAAAAAAACACACTTGTCCCTTGTCCAATAATAATCAAACCCGATTGAGTTTCAACGAAATTAAAAAACTTTAATCACTGAATGATAACAATAAATTAGCGTACAGTTGGGAGATTTTTGAGTATTCGCGAGTGAGGATGTTGTAACCGGTCGACATCCTCGTATCCGCTGCGATCACGCAGTAATCCGCACCAGCAATTGCAACACAAGATCTATAACAACAAAATATTAAAAAATAAAATAAAATAAAAAATACTCCGTCAACGAACACAGAATAGGAAGAGAGAAAGAGAGAGTACCCTCCATTGTTGTCGTATGGAGACCAATTAGCTTGTTGCTTGGTCATGGTGGATGAGAGTGAAGAACAGTGCGAACGAAGAAGAAGAAGAAGAAGAACTAGGGCGTGGTTTTGTTTTGTTTTTCCCTTTCTTTCTAGTCTTTCATTCTTCACAATTCAGATCTTGTCTTTGCAAACACGAAACGCATATAGACGTCGTCGTTTGGTTTCCTTCTCTCATATGACACGGACCTTTTCATAAAAGCCCATGCCCGAGCTCGTCTTATTGGACAACATATATATTCTAAATGAGTTTATTTTTCTTATGTTTCATAAATATCCACAAAAAAAAATGAATTAGACCCACAAATAAAGAATAAAGAGAAAATAAAAAATGAGTTTCACCTACTTTTTGTGTGTTACATGAGACAATTTGTCTCATGCAAAGAAATAAAACTCATTATAAATATAAATAAATAAAATGAAAATCATAATTCGAATAAAAAAAGACAGCATACAAAAATAGAAGAAAAAAATATTTACTATTAGAGTGGATCCTCTAATTTTATTTTCAAATTATCATATTAGGTGGAGAGTGACATATTAGATCAATGATTAACATTTAAATTGATAATTTTCTTTTTTTAAATTCCTTCATCAAAATTATAATTATTAATTTGTGAATGAATAAAATCTTTCACGTAATATAATTAAGTGAAAACAAGATATAGAAATACATCTAATTAATTTGAAGTAAAATCAATGTTAATAATTCACTTAAGACACAAGGATTTGACAAATACAAAGAAGAGTGATTCGATTTTTAAAAATCAGCAATTAATATTTACATTGATTATGTTATACGAAGAGACTCAAATCCAAAACTAAATTAACCGATCTATTACAATTTCATATATTAGCTATTATCTACAAATAAGAAACAAAATTAATATTAATATTTATCGGGAAGTATTTATCATTATAAATGACATAAAATTATATTATTTTTTAATTAAACTATGTCATTTTGGTGGGATTTAGACCTTCTCATATGAAAAAGTGGTCATATGGTTATGTTATTTGATCACAATCGCTCATTTAAAAATCATACACTTTTGTTTATAAAAAAAAAACCATACACTTTTTTCTTTCTTATCTCGTCATCAATAAGTGGTTGTGATTAAATAACATGACGACATAATGATTTTTTCACATGAGAGTATCTAATCTCCTTTTTGGTCTGATTGTATATTCTCTCCTCCACTTTCTTTTTCTTTCTAATTTTATAAAAAAATAAAAAAAATGACAAAATACACAAAAATGATGTAGTTTCATTAAAAATAATATAACTTTATGTTATTAAAAATTATAATTTTTTTTTCATATTTATATCATATGAGAAGACACAAATCCAAAAACAGATTAGTCTTTATTAGGAATTTAGACACATGATGATATTTACCCAAAAATAAAATCAATATTTATATTGGTTATGTTATATGTGTGACTATAGTGTTGTGAACGAAAAACAATAGACCTTGGCATTGCATGGTTCCACTTACCATGTCATACTTGAAGTTAAGGAACCATGTCTCAGCCAGTGTAGCAGCTATAGCCACCACTGCCACCATCTCTGACCAAACCCTCCACCATTTTTCATATCCTAAAACTACTGTTCCTCCATGCTCTTCCAAACCCAAGCATCCACAGCACTTGCTTTCCCTTCTTCTCAAAGACCCATCTCAACGCCAAGCTATTCAACAAGTCCACTCTCACATAATCACCTCTGGGCTCTTTCACTACCCTTTTTACAACACCCACACTTGTTTACTCCTTTTCAACAACATGATCCGTTGTTACTCACTTGGTCCCTTCCCCCAAGAAGCTCTTCAGTTCTGTAGATACACTCAGCATTGCAACACTTTCTTGACATACCCTTCACTTGACACTTTTGCATTTGCATTCCTTTTCCACTCTTGTGCTAACTCAAACTGCACCCATCTTGGGATTCAGCTTCACGCCCTCGTTTTCAAGGTGGGTTTTCAGTTTCACGTCTATGTGCAAACTGGGTTGCTTCGTATGTACTCAACTTGGGGTCTCTTAGTTGAAGCAGCTAAGGTGTTCTACGAAATGCCGCACAGAAATGTTGTTACTTGGAATGTTTTCATTACTGGTTTGATTAAATGGGGTGAGGTTGAACTTGCTTGTTCTGTGTTTGATCAGATGCCGGCTCGGAGTGTGGTCTCATGGACTGCTGTTATTGATGGATACACCCGCATGAATCAGCCTATGAAGGCGTTGACTTTGTTTAGGAAAATGGTTGAAGTTGATGGTATAGAACCTACTGAAGTAACTCTTTTGACCATTTTTCCGGCGATTGCGAATCTTGGGTATATTAAGATATGTCAGTCAGTTCATGGCTATGTAGAGAAGAGAGGGTTCAATGCCTTTGATATACGCATTACAAATGCACTTATACATTTGTATGCAAAGTGTGGATGCATAGTGAGTGCAATTAGATTCTTCCAGGAGATACCTGACCAGAGGAAGAATTTGGTGTCATGGAATTCAGCTATCTCCGGTTTTGCAATGAACGGGATGGGGAGGGAAGCTGTAGAGAATTTTGAAAACATGGAGAAGGCTGGGATAAGGCCAAATGGAGTGGCATTCCTCAGTGTTTTAAGTGCCTGTAGTCATGGAGGATTGGTGGAGGAGGGGCTCAAGATTTTCACTAAAATGGTGAAAGATTATCAGCTTGTGCCAGATATCAAGCACTATGGTTGTATGATAGATGTGCTCGCGAGGGCCGGGAGGTTAGAAGAAGCGGAAAAAGTTGCTTTACAGGTGCCTCATGAGGTTGCCAATGCTGTGATGTGGAGGGCGCTTCTCGGTGCTTGTAGTATTCATAATAATGTTGAAATTGGTCAGAGAGTGACCAGGAAAATACAGGAGTTGGAGAGAGGATATGGTGGGGATTATGTTCTTATGTCCAATATTCTTGTTGGTGTTGGGAGATTTAATGATGCTGAGAGGTTAAGGGAAATGATAGATAAGAGAATTTCCTTTAAACTTCCTGGCTATAGTTTAATATAAATGATATACAGGTAATACATATGAGACAGATAGATAATTGTTCTGCCTTTCTTGCTTGGGTGGAGGCGGTACTGGAGAAGTTTGTGTGCTCCGGGAGCAAAAAAAAGAGAGAGAAGGAAGAAAAAATTTGATCCAAGTGTCAATTTTTTAGTGGAAGGACCATGATGGTCCTGAACCATATTAAGAAATTCCGCGGTACTGAACCCATGAAAATGGGAGAAGAAATTGTTCATAGACAGGGCCACTCACCACTAGGCCAAAGGCCTATTGGCTGGTCATTGCTCTTTGCTTCAGATTTCTGAACTAGCTCAGGTCATGATATTGCGGTAAAATTTTCTTATAATTACTTGGTCCTTCAATAAAACTTGTGTCCAGATGCATATGAAAAGCTTAAAAAAATTATTTGAAATTTTTGTAGGTAAACTTATTAAATATGTTTTGTTCCAAAACATCAGGTTCAGTAAAAGCAAATTATCATCAAATTTCTGGAAGTAGAAAGACTAATATTTTGTGATGTTCCTATGATGAAACCATCTTTAGTCGTTTAGAGCTATGTTTGACATATTTTGATGTTTTTATTGTCACTGATTCTTCATGTAGTTTTAAATTTCAATATGTATTACACTAATTTTCTTTTCTTGTAATACTTATGCTGGACAGCCGCATTTTTTATCCTTAAAGTATACACCCTAACCTGATTTTACCCCAGGTGAATATTTTTTAATAAGAAAATATATTTATGACTTCTCTAAATTGATTTGATTATATGGTATAAAAAGTTCACTTTCTTGATTTCTTGGCCTATTACAGAGCTTACCTATACATTGACTATGATAGAAAAATGTGATGTATACAGTTTTGGAGTGGTGGCATTAGAAACATTAATGGGAAGGCATCTGCAAGATCAAATCTCATCTTTTTCAAACTCATCTACTCAAAATATGTTGTTGAAGGATCTCTTAGATTCACGTGTTCCTTTTCCTTTCTCTTCAAACGCTGCTCAAGACATAGTGCTTGTGGTAACAATAGCATTGACTTGCCTGCGTTCTTAACCAAAGTTCAGACCATCAATGCAGCAAGTGACTCAAGAACTTTGTGATTTCAAAAAGCCACGTGGCACTAAAAACAAAATAACAACTTCCTAAATTGATAACAGAATATCAGAAAAAGAAACAGAAAGAAAACTACTCTCAACTAACTACAACTGCTATATCTCAATATACAAATGACAAAAATATTGAATCTCATCAATATCTAACTACTCTTAATTAAGGTAGTTATCTACCATGTAAAATATTTGTGTTCTATAAAATTATCTTGATTTTATAAACAATAGTTATAATTTGACATTTTTTTCGAAGAGTGCACTTTTTTTTTGGTAAATAAAAGGGCTACCCAAAGCAAAAAAAAAAACTACACAACAACTAAAGCACGATCTCTCCCCACAGAAGAAAGATCCGCTAAATACAACCAAGAAATACCAGTAGGAGGATCCTCACAAGAAACTAAATTGACCCCCTCTTCAGGAATAAATCTTTGGTGCTACTGTAGTACCTAGATTCAGTGTATTTCATTAATGGGAGCATTACACATCAGATGAGAGAGGAAAATTTTGGCAAAAGAAAAAGAACTTTTACTAACATGTAATATTTCTAATGGTAGGATGTACTGAATCTTTGGTGTTACAGTAGCACCAAAGATTCATTCCCTCTTCAGCATCCAGAATATAGTTAGCCATCCAATCTGCACAAGTATTACCCTCTCTATAAAATAGCTCAACTTAATTCTCCGATCTTTATGTAACCAAGTCCGTATTCAAGTAATCAAATACGGACCGTTGCACCATTCTTGGTGACCAGAGAGATAGCAGAATGCACTTTTTACTTTAAAGGAGCCAAATCCTTAAAATTATGACCACCTAAATATACTTCGACTATATGAATTTATATAATTCTTAACTATTAAATCTTAATAATTATCTCCTTACCTAAAATAAGTTATCCCTATACTAATAAAATCACATAATTATTAAATATTTTTTTTAATATTTAAAAAATATTTTCACAAAGTTAAAAAATATATATTTAAGCAATTTAACCAGTCCATCTTTATTTGTTTAATTATCTTTAGTTTTTTCTTGAAAATAACGTATGTGAATGAATTCAAAGGTATCCATCCTCCAGCCGTAACCGAAAACTAATCTCCATCGAGCACCGTTGGACCTTTTCAGAGGTGGCTCTCCCAAATCTTTTTTTTTCATTCCCAAGACTCGAACTCGAGACTGGTTGACATATGTGATTCTTAACTCCTACTTAAATTTTAAATTGAAAAATAACTAATGTAACTTAATTTAACTTTTATTTAAAATAGTTATAATTTTTTTTTTTATAATCTTTAATATTTGTTTTGAAATAATTTATACTTTATATTTTATAAATTTTATGTGAATTTATTATTTTAGATACATCCTATCCTGTACTGGCCTGTGCATAATAATTTCATTACAAAATTTGGAAAGGAAATTTTAGGACAAGAGGCAGAGCATAAAATATAGGAAATTTACTTGAGCGCATCCTTCCTTCCATTATTTTGGATTTCGGAAAGAGTAAAATATTGGCAATAATGTGGGAGGAAAGATAACTTTTATAAAACGAGAGAATTAAGAGAGAGAGTGCGAGATGGGAATTGACGCGTCCGCGTGCTTTGCAGTCGTCATTTGGCCTAACGCTCTTCTTTACTGGTCTTGTTCAAAAAAGATTCTTGTGCGCCTGCACTGCAGTTTTCCGAGTCAACTGTTTCCTTTAATCTCATCAAAGTTCAGATCGCCATGGATTTATTCACATCAAGATGTGACCACTATGATGTATTCTTGAGTTTCAGTGGAAGAAACACATTCACTGAAAATCTCTACGACTCTCTTCAAAATGCCCAAACTAGTGTTTTTATGGATGATGGTGATGATGATGAGTTTCAAAGGTCAGCAATCAAAAACTCTGAGATTTATGTTATTGTTTTCTCAAGAAATTATGCAGATTCACGATTGTGTCTGCAAAATTTGGAGGAAATAATGAGGCGTCACAGAACCAACTATAGGAAGGTCCTGCCTGTGTTCTATGGTGTAGATCCCTCAGAAGTTGGTCTTCAAACAGATACGTTTGGAGAAGCATTTGATAAACTTTTGAACAGAATTTTCCCGAAGAAAGACGAAGTGCTGGGTTGGAGGACGGCGCTTCGTGACGCTAGCGTCATGCCAGGGTTCGTTGTCGAACATTCTAGGTAATTTAACAATTAGTGCTTTGAAATTCTTCAATCTTCATTGCATTTTTATTTTATTTTTTTGGTAAATGATGATCATTGCATTTTAGTCCTTGTTTAGCTAATTTTTCATTTTTATTAACGGTAAAAGAAATAACTAATTACACTATTTTAACTTATCAGAAAGAGAAATTAACTAATCTCCCACTTTTTTATTGAGCTGGATTGCAATTATTATTTATTTTCATTTAGGACTATAATTTGATATTCATTCTAAATATAACTTGCTTGTTTATTTATGGTGGACTTTCGTCCCTGAGTGAGGGACACAAACACAAGTTGCATTTCTCCCTCTTCAATCACTAACGTATAGCTCCTTAGTTGAAAGGAAACTTGGCTTAATGTTTTGCTATATTGGCACATTTATCCAATATTGACTCAAATTAATATTTGTCTATCCTTACCCCACACAATTTTTTTTTTTTTTTTTTGAAAAATTGTATTTAAGTAGCGTTCGTTACTTGCATACATTTTGTTAGACTGTAACACCCTGTATAATTTGAGTTCCTTATTCGTAACTTTTTTCTTTTTCTTCAATGTTCCTAATTTTGTACAAATCACTGCGATGTGGAACGATCATTTTTTTGCTTTTATAAATGGGGTTTGGTTTTCTCCTTTTATAGGAGAAAACTACTCTCATGTGGTGATACAAGAGAATAGTAGAGAGAAAAATCAATAGTGAGAGAGAAAAAAATCTAAGATGAGATCCATTTATGATTGTATGTGTAGGAATAGATCATTTTCTCCAATAGCATGAGAAAATGATTCCCCTTTATAAACATGTGATATAATAGGTGCATGACACATGTTATTTCAAATCAAAACTTTTTGTTTTGTTTTGTTGTTGGTTCACTTGGAAAAATAATGATTTTTGCATATATTTTTATTCACATGCTTTTAAATGTAAGAAACTATTGGAGAATATTTGTTGTCCAATTTCAATGCAACCCTTTATTTTAAAATAGTTGAGATTTTTTTACCAAAAATAAAATAAAAAAAACAGCAAAAAAACTTTTAGTTGAGATTTTAAAATAGTTGAGAATATTTGCATGCACATGTTGGAATGGTTATGCAATGCTTATGTAATTTATTTTGGGTTCAGATTTAATGGAAGTGAAACTCAAGATATCAAAACTATAGTTGGATTTGTTACTCGTGAGCTAGATAAGACATCCTTATTCGTTGCTCCTGAGCATTCAGTGGGAGTAAAATCTCGTGTACAAGAAGTGATTCAACTATTGAACAGCAAAAAATCAGAACATCCTCTATTTCTAGGGATATGGGGGATAGGAGGGATTGGTAAAACAACAGTTGCCAAAGCCATCTGTAAACAAATCAGTCACACTTTTGATGCTAGGAGCTTCATCCTAAATGTTAGGGCAGTTTGGGAACAAAATAATGGCCAGGTTCCTTTACAAGACTGGCCCCTTTCTTATATGTACAAAAAGACAAAAATAAGGATAGGTACAAAAGAAGCAGAAATAGTTATATTACAGGAAAAACTACGCCAAAAAAAATTACTTCTTGTGCTTGACGATGTGAATACATTTGACCAATTGAAAGCTTTATGTGGAAGTCGTGAATGGTTTGGTCCTGGAAGTGTAATAATCATCACAACAAGAGATAAACATCTACTTCTTCAACTTGGAGTTGACCATGCACATAGAATGAAAGGAATGGACAAAGAGGAATCTCTTGAGCTTTTTAGTTGGCATGCATTCAAACAGGCAGATCCTTCTATATATTTTGAAGACCTTTCTAAAGTTATAGTTGAACATTCTCGGGGATTACCGCTAGTTCTTCAAGTCCTTGGGTCCTTTTTGTTTTTTAAAGAGCAAGATGAGTGGAATAGTGCACTGGAAAAACTCAAAATGATCCCCCACGATGATGTATTAAGCAAACTCTGTATAAGCTTTGATGGTTTAGAGGATGAAGTAAAAAAAATATTCCTTGATATAGCTATTTTCTTTATTGGGATGGTTCGAGGTGATGTAATGCAGATATTAATTGACTCTGGGCTTTCTGCAGAAGATGGAATTAGAGTCCTCGTCCAAAAAATGTTTATAACTGTTGATCATAAGAATAGGCTTGGAGTGCATAATTTGCTACAAGACATGGCAAGAGAAATCATTAAGGAGGAATCATGGATTCGGCCTGAGGTACGTAGTAGGATCTAGTATATTCTGAGGATGTGCTTGATTTACCATTAATATATGGTTTCTGTTTCTAAAATATATAACACCAAAGGAAGCCAAGTGAACGTAGTAGTGGCGGTTGTTGACATTTTGTTTATAATTATCACTATTTTTTTTGAAAGCTAATTTGGTTGTGTATTGAAAATTAGTAAATAATTGTGGTCTAAAACCACATAGCTGTATATTTAAGCTATGAAATATGGTTGTATATTGAAATGTGGTTGTATATCTAAGCTATGAATTTTTATTTTTTGTTTCAGTTAAGTATCTTCGAATACGATGTGTTCTTGAGTTTCAGAGGCAAAGACACTCGTGCGTCATTCACTTCACATCTCTATAACTCTCTTCAAAATGCTGCAATTCGTACTTTCAGGGACGATGATGAGATTCGAAGGGGAGATGAAATCAAAATCTCACTGTGGCGAGCAATCGGAGTGTCTAAAATTATTGTCATTGTTTTGTCTAGAAATTATGCTAATTCAAGATGGTGTATGGAAGAGTTGGAGTTCATAATGGAAAATTGCAAAACCATGGGTCAGGTGGTGGTACCGGTGTTCTACGGTGTAGATCCCTCAGAAGTACGTAAACAGACAGGTGAGTTTGGTGAAGCTTTTAAACATCTTATAAGAAGAATCTCAATGGATGCAAACCGGGAGAAGAATTGGAGGAAAGCGCTCGCTGAAGTTGGTGGCCTCGCAGGGTTTGTCGTGATTGATTCCAGGTGATTCAATTTCATCATTTAATTCTGGAAAAAATGTGTCATTTTAAAAGATGTATAATTATGTTATTTCAAAGCGAGAGTAAGAGATAAATCATGAGAGAGACGAAAAAAATAAATAAAAGTATAAGTCTCATATCTTTATGAGAGTAAAATGACACAAAATATATTATTTAAAAGGATAAATATTTTTCGTTTAATTTTTTATTTTTAGTCATTGTTTGTTGTTGTTGATGTTTTGAAATTCTTCGTTCTTCGTGGCCTTTTAATAATATATATATATATATATATATATGGGGCAGGATATTCTTACACTAGTGTAAGAATTAGAAGTCTTACACTCAATCTTGATCATTGATCCACTTGTATCCAATGACTCACATTACTAACAAATTAGAATCCTTAGATATAAGTGGGATCAACAGACAAGATTGAGAGTGTAACTTACACTAGTGTAAAATGATCCTGATCCTATATATATATATATATGAGGCATGATCCTTTGACAATGTCAAATTTGAATTTTGACACTTCATTTGTTGGCCGTTAGATAAAAAAAATCAATGGTGTCACATGCTTACAAATCAGAGTTGTTGATTTATTTTCATTTAACGACTATCAGATGTGTGTCAAATTTCAAATTTGACACTAATGTCAAAGGATGCTACCTATATATATATATATATATATATGTATATATATATATATATATATATATGTATATAGGAATTGGCTCTCCTATGATAGAAAGAGATCGTTTTTCTCGTGTAAAGAGAAAAAATGGTGGAACCCATATAAATATAAAAAAAAAAACAAAAAAAAGAGATGCACAGATTTTTATAGTAAGGGCGGAGATTTTTTTTTTGCAACAATAGGAAAATTTGATTTCAGATATATATATATATATATATATATATAGGGGAAGAATATTCTTACGTTGGTGTAAGAGTTAGAAGTCTTACATCCAATCTTAACCATTGATCCATTTGTATCCAATGGATCAGATTACTAAAAAATTAGAGCCATTAGATATAAGTGAGATCAATGGAGACGATTGGGAGTATAACTTACACTGGTGTAAATGATCGTGACACACACACACACATATATATATATATATATATATATGGAATGGTTGTTTTGACTTTAGAATAAGACTTAGAAGTCTTATTCCCTATCTCAGTCATTAATGGACGGAAATCAGTGATCATTTGTAGTATAATTAATAATTAATATAATTTCTTAAATTATAATTGTTAGATGAATGGAAATCAAAAAAATCAGAGTAAGAGTTGTAAGTAATCAAAATACCCATATATATATATATACAAGATATTCTTACATTAGTGTAAGAATACGAAGTCTTACACCAAATTTTTATCATTGATTTGCTTGTATCTAACGGCTCAAATATATAATAAATAAGAACTGTTAGATATAAATAGAATCAACGATCAAGATTGAAAATGTAACTTACACTAATGTAAAATGATCTTCACCTATATATATATTGGTTTAATGTTTCTCTTGTCACATGAGTAAATTATATCCTATGACCCAAAAACAAAGTAGTTTAATTTGGGATTAAGAAAAAATGTATTTTTATAATAATAATTTATTCTTGCGTTATTTTAGTCTTTATTATTATAATTTTCTTTTCTCCAATCCATAAAATTATGTCATTTTGAGGTTAGAGGAAATAACTTTATCTTATGTAATAAGAGAAACATTAAACTCGTATGTATGTAATAAGAGAAACATTAAACTCTCTGTTTCCAAAAAAAAAAGAGAAACATTAAACTCATATATATGGGTTTGTTTTTTCTAAAGTTATTTTAGATAACTTTATCTAATGTTCATCGAAACAACGTCGTTTTGGGGCGGAAATCATGGTATTTTTGTAATTTTAATTTATTTCAGGGTTATAATAGTCTTTATCATTCTAATTTTTTAACCTCAAAATGACGTCGTTTCGATGAACATTAGACAAAGTTGTCTAAAGTAATATTAGATACTTTTTTCTATATATATATATATATATATATATATATATAAGTATTTAATGTTACTTTAGACAATGTTGTCTAATGTTCACTGAAACGACGTAATTTTGGGATTAAAAAATTAAAAAAATTATAATGATAAACACTATTATAACCCTAATATAAATTAAAATTATAAATACACGATGATTTTTGTCTCAAAATGACGTCGCTTCAATAAATATTAGACAAAATTGTCTAAAGTAACTTAAAAAAAAATGGACCTATATATATATATATAGGGTTTAATGTTTGTCATGTCATTATAAAAATAGGTTTTGTCCTGTCACTTACGTTGTTTTGGGTTGGAGAAAATATTTTTTTTTGTCATTCGCGTTCAAAATTAATTATAGAAAATTATGATACCAAAAAAAAAAAATTATAGAAAATGAAAATATTATATTTATTTCCATATGTTAGTTATACCATCAGTTCCCTTATTTATAGGAATTGATCAATTTTTTCTATCTTTTCTTTTATTACCATTGATCCACCTTTGTATATTAATGTTTTCAAAATTATTTGTAAAAAATCAAAATATTTTATTTATTTTTATATATTAGTTATGCCATCAATTCTCTTATTTATGGGAATCGATCAGTTTTCTCTCTTTTCTTTTATCATTATTAATCCATCTTTATATGGTTATAATTTTCTATATTTAGTGGAGCATAGGGACTTGGAAATGAGCAATGCCGCTACTTGCCATCTTTTAAAAAATGGTTATATAGCACTGTTGCCACTTTGTTGGGAGGAGAATATTTTAGATATGAGAAAAGTCATAAAGACTAAGATGGAAGAGGCTACTTTTATATATTGATATTTAATTAGGGGGAAGGTTATAGTTAGTATTCCCTTCTCCAGACACTCACGAAGTGGGTATTTGAACTGGGTCGGCCCTTTTTTACTTGTTACTACTAAATCGTAACCGTTGAAGGGGGCAATTTGGCTCGACCATTGCTTTTACGGTGGCATAAAGCTCCCTGATCTAGGTGGAAGCCTTTGCTATTCGTGGACTCAATTTTTTGTTGAAATAGGATAAGGGTAAAGTGTGTGTCATTTTAAAGGACGTAAAGTGATGTCATTTTAAGAGAGAGAAAAAGATAGATAAAGGAGGAGAGAGAGTTGACAAAAATAAATAAAGGTGTGGGTCCCACCTCTTTGTGAGAGTGAAAGAATATAAGTTGTGTCATTTAAAAAGATAAATACTTTTCCCATAGGATAATAGGTCAGCCTTTCTATAAGAAAACTGCCAATGATTTGAAAGGCGTGTCTCCATAATAAACGAAGAAGAGAAAATTATGGTTTGAAGAATAATATTAGTGATTAAGCACTCTGCATTTCCAGAAAAGAAGAGAAGAAAAACTAACTTTGTATATTTTCATTCAGTATGCAATTGGTACAAATGATCCAGAATATAAAAGCACCTAAGAGAATCTGTTGTAACAGACTCATGGTGACGTGGCTACAAATGCGGAAAGAAAATGCTAACAGATACCAAACAGAAAGGAATGCTAACAAATGCTAACAGAATACAAAGTGCTAACAGAATACAAAAATGAAAAATATGTAATACTGTAATACTCCCCCTCAAGATGGGGAGTAGATGTTGATAATGCCCATCTTGCTGAGAAGATTGGAAAACTGTGATGGATGCAAAGCTTTTGTGAGGAGATCTGCTAGTTGATGAGAGGATGGAACATGAAAAGTCTTGAGTGTGCCACGAACAATGCAATCTCGGACAAGGTGACAATCAACCTCAATGTGCTTTGTACGTTCATGGAAAACTGGGTTTGCTGCAATATGTATGCGCAGATTGATTGTGACAAAACATGTGTGCAGCAGAAGGGTGTGAAAAACCAAGATCCTTGAGAAGATTAAGTAGCCATAGGATTTCACAAGAGGCATGAGCCATGGAACGATACTCAGCCTCTGCAGAGCTACGAGAAACAGTATGTTGCTTCTTGGATTTCTAGGATATTAGAGAATTACCAAGAAAAACGCAGAAGCCAGAAACAGAACATCTGCTATCCAAGCAGGAGGCCCAGTCAGAATCACAAAAAACCTTAAGTTGAACAGTTGAAGAACAGGGAAAAAATAATCCCTAACCAAGTGTGGCTTTGACTTATGCCAGAATCCGATGAGCAGCACGGAGATGTGGGACCCGAGGGGCCATAAACCGGCTCAAGTGATTGACAGCAAAGCATAAGTCAAGTCTTGTGATGGTTAAGTAGAGCAATCTTCTATTGAGTCTTCTAAAAATAGTGGGATCATGTAGAAGATCCCCTTCATGATTTGATAGCTTCGAATTAACTTCCAATGGGGTGGATTTTGGTTTGCAACCAGAGAGGCCTGAATCCTTTAAAATCTGTAGTGCATAATGGTGTTGGCATAGAGAGATACCCTTGGAGGAACGTGCAACCTCCAAACCCAAAAAACACTTGGCTGGACCGAGATTTTTAAGCCTAAACTTGTTGTCCAGTAGAGATGTAAAGTGCTGCACTTCATGAAAATTGTTAGAAACAACAAGTATGTCATCTACATAAACTAGTATGGCTGTGAAAGAAGAGTCTGAATGCTTCACAAATAATGAATAATCAGATTGGGACTGTTTAAATCCAAGAGAGAGCGAAGTAGAAGAAAATTTGGCAAACCACTGCCTAGATGCTTGTTTGAGACCATATAGTGAATAGTGACTTGTGTAAATGGCAAACAGCATTGGGAAGAGACTCCCCCTTTCCATGATAACCAGGGGGTAAAGTCATATATACCTCTTCAAGGAGCTCTCCATGTAAAAAAAGCGTTATTGACATCTAACTGAATTATATGCTAATTTTTGAGTGCAGCAAGAGCAAGGATCACCCGAACTGAAGTAAGCTTGGCTATAGGTGAAAAGGTGTCAGAAAAATCAACTCCCTCTTGTTGTGAAAACCTCTTGGCAACCAAACGGTCCTTGAACCGTTCAATAGAACCATCAGAGTTGTACTTGACCTTATATACCCACTTACAACCAATTGGGGATTTTCCAGGAGGAAGAGAGACAACAGTCCAGGTCTTGTTATTTTGTAAAGCCAATAATTCATCTTGCATGACAGATTGCCATTCAGGGAGCTGGGATGCTTCACTATAGGATGTAGGTTTAAAATGATTATGCAGGGAATTAACAAAGGCAATATGTGTATTGGAAAGCTTTGAATAAGAAAAAGAAGCAGAAAGAGGATGGGCTGTTGAAGAGGAGCAGATGTAAGTATCTAAGTGGCTAGGAGGCTTTTTTGTTCTGGATGGTCTAGAAGGAACAGGAATGGGGTTGGGAGGGATGGTTGGAGTTGATATAGGCAGTGGGGTAATTGGAGAGGATGAATTTTGAAAGGAAAAAGGTTATCAATGAAGTTGACATCCCTTGAGATAAAAGTTCGGTTTGAGGCAATGTCAAGGAGTTTGTATCCTTTATAGCCAGGTGGATATCCTAAAAATACAGCAGGTACAGCCCTTGGGGAAAATTTGTGTCTGTGTTTGGGGAGGGTGGAACCATAGCATAGGCAACCAAAAATGCGAAGGTGGTCATAGGTGGGAGGTTTGTGAGACAGGATTTCAAAGGGAGATTTATGAGAAAGCAAAGGGGATGGGGTTCTGTTAATAAGGTATACAGCTGTTAACACATAGTCTTGCCAATATTCCAGGGGAATATTACACTGAAAATGCAAGGCGCGAGCAACATTTAAAATGTGCTGATGTTTGCGCTCTACCACCGAGTTCTGCGGCGGTCTATCAACACAAGAGTGAAATAATTGTATACCCTTTGAAGAGTAAAAATCAGATAAAAGAAACTCAGGAGCATTATCACATCTTATTGACTTGATGGCAGTATTGTACTGATTTAAAATGAGAGCATAAAAATCAATGAAAGCAGAACGTAAATCAGATTTGCATCGTAAAAAATATGTCCAAGTGAAACGAGATGCATCATCTACAATTGTGAGAAAATATTTTGATCCTTCAACAGAAAAAGGGTGAAATGGACCCAATATCACAGTGAATAAGAGTAAAAGGAGAAGAAGACAATTTGGGATTTAAAATAAAAGGTAAACGTTTTTGTTTGGCCAAAGGGCAAACATTACATGTATGAGACGCATCTAAAAGTGATGTAGTGTGTAAAACATCTTTCATTGAATTTAAAACCGAATTGGAGAGGTGACCTAAAGGAGCATGCCAAAGCTCAGAATTGCATGAATTTACAGAGAGACAGAGGGGTGGGGGAATATAGGAAACAGGAAAAAAATTGGATGTATCAAGGACATAAATACCTTATGACGCTTAGCAATCCCAATCCTTTTGGTCGTGATGGGGTCCTGTATCAAACAATGGGAGGAAGAAAAATTAGCAATGAGACATGAATCACGGGTTAGGGAGCTAATTGACAAAAGGTTAAAACGAAAAGAGGGGACAAATAAAACGTTATGGAGAGTAAAAGAAGGGGACAAAGTTATGGAAGCAAAACCATTTACAGGGACAGACGTACCATTAGGAAAAGAGACAATAGAAGCAGTGGAAGGAGGTAATATGTAAGAATCAGAAAACAAGTGAGGAGAAAATGATACATGGTGGGTTGCACCAGTATCTAAAATCCAACAAGAATCGGTAAAGGAAGAAGGACGCTTACCTCTGAAGCTTGCGACAAATGGGGAGGAATCAGTGACTGAAGCTAAGGAAGAAGAGACCGGAGCAGCAGAACATTGGTGGATAAGCAATAGAAGATGTGCATACTGAGATTGTGTGATGGCAGCTGAGGGTGGTGGATCGTGGTTAGGGTTCACGATATTGGGGAAGGTAGGGATCGAAGAAAGAGGGTAAGGGAATGGAAACACAGAGGAATTTGCATGGGCCGAGGCATTGGTAGAATGGGCTGAGTGGGTGGGCAAATTAGGCCTAGGTGGCCTGGGCCTGTATCCAGGAGGGAACCCATGTAGCTTAAAGCACTTATCTCTAACGTGACCCTGGTTGTGGCAGTAGGTACAAAATGGGCGAGAACAGCGAGGAGCGGTGATGGCAGCCGTCGCCGGCGGTGGGTTCGAATCAGTTGAAGGAGGACATTTAGGGGAAGTGGATATTGAGTTGAGGAGGGGTGTATCAGGGGAGGTGGGAACATTAATGTTGATTTGGCGTTGCCTCTCTTCCTGAAGAACAAGTGAGAAAACCTTGGCAATTGATGGAAGAAGATCCATTAAGAGGATCTGAGCTCGCACAGAGGAGAAGGACTCATTGAGGCCCATGAGGAACTGAAGGGCATCATGTTGCTCTTGTGAAAACGGAACTTGTCTCAGACCTGCACAAGTGCACGATGGTGTGGGAATGTACGCCTGAAGCTCATCACAGAGGGTTTTTAACTTTGTGTAATAAGAGTTGACGTCAAGAGTTTGTGTAATAAGAGTTGACGTCAAGAGATCCTTGATGAAAAGAAGAAATGTCTTGTTTCAATTGGAAGATGCGTGATCCGTTGGCTTGCTGAAAGCGAGTGCGTAGATCATCCCAGGAGTCAGAGGCATTTGGGAAATAAACCATGCTATCTGCAATAGCTTTGGAGACAGAGTTAAGTATCCAGGAAATGACCATTGAGTTGCACCGATTCCATGCTGGAAATAGGAGATCGGAATTGGAAGGGCGGGGAAGAGATCCGTCTATGAAAGCTGATTTGTTTTTGGCAGTAAGAGCCAAAAGCATAGCTCGATTTGATCACTGCTCTGCAGGGAGTAGGGGCTTGTTGTATCCTCCATTGAAGAAGCACCGGAGGATATGTCAGGAGATGGCGGAGGACGGTTGTTGCCTCGAGCCATTAAAAAGCTCTTGATACCATATTAGTGATTAAGCACTCTGCATTTCCAGAAAAGAAGAGAAGAAAAACTAACTTTGTATATTTTCATTCAGTATGCAATTGGTACAAATGATTCAGAATATAAAAGCACCTCAGAGAATCTGTTGTAACAGACTCATGGTGACGTGGCTACAAACGCGGAAAGAAAATGCTAACAGATACCAAACAGAAAGGAATGCTAAGAAATGCTAACAGAATACAAAAAAGAAAACTATGTAATACTGTAATAAATAATGATAGTTTCATATATTTATATTCACATGCTTCTATATGTAAAATAAAAAGAAAATAAAAATTGGAGAGCACTTTTGATCCAATTTGAATGAAACTTCTCTGAAACTAAGCATATGTGCACGCACATATATGTAACTATCATTTTTTCACTAAAAATTCCTTATCTTGTTTTGGTATGTTCACATGTTGGAGAATAGTCATATAATGCTTACCACTCTATTTTGGGTTCATAATTTGTAGGGATGAAACTGAAGATATCAGGAATATAGTTGAACGTGTTACTGGTTTGCTAGACAACACATATTTGTTCGTTGCTGAACATCCAGTGGGAGTAGAATCTCGTGTGCAAGATGTGATTCAACTATTGAACAACCAACAAACAAAACATCCTCTACTTCTAGGGATATGGGGGATGGGAGGGCTCGGTAAAACAACCATTGCCAAAGCCATTTATAATGAAATTGGTGGCAAGTTTGAGGCTAAGAGCTTCCTCCTAAATGTCAGGGAAGTTTGGGAGCAAAATAATGGACAAGTTTCTTTACAACAACGGCTTCTTTCTGATATCTACAAAACAACAAAAATGAAGATAGATACAACTGAATCAGGAAAAATTATATTAAAAAAGAGACTTAGCCGAAAAAGGATATTTCTTGTGCTTGACGATGTAAATAAATTGGACCAATTGAATGCTTTGTGTGGAAGTCGTGAATGGTTTGGTGGAGGAAGTACAATAATCATCACAACAAGAGATGAACATCTACTTAGTGTTCTTAGAGTTGACCGTGTATACAAACTGAAAGAAATGGACAAAAATGAGTGTCTTGATCTTTTTAGTTGGCATGCGTTCAAGCAAGCAAGTCCAAGTGAAGGTTTTGCTGACCTTTCTAGAGATGTAGTTGAATATTCTGGGGGATTGCCGCTAGCTCTTCAAGTACTTGGGTCCTTTTTGAATTCTAGGGGGATAAGGGACTGGGAGAGTGCATTGGAAAAACTCAAAATCATTCCCAATCATGAAATACTGATGAAACTCAAAATAAGTTTTGATGGTTTAAGTGATGATAAAGTGAAAGCAATATTCCTTGATATAGCTTTTTTCTTTATTGGGAAGGATCGAGGTGATGTAAATGAGATATTAAATGACTGTGGGCTTTTTGCAGAAATTGGAATAAGGGAACTTGTAGAAAAAAGTCTTGTAACTGTTAACAGTAAGAACAGGCTCGGAATGCATGATCTGCTCCGAGACATGGGAAGAGAAATCGTCCGTGGGGAATCACCAGAGTATGCCGAGGAGCGCAGTAGGTTATGGCTCGACAAAGACGTGCTTAATGTGTTTTCAAAAGACACTGTAAGAACTTCATGCTTGGTTTTTGTGTTTAAATCTAATCCAACGTCAAATGATGCTAGATAAACATTCGCGAATCACTTGTTAGCATTCATTTCTTCTCTTTTTTTTTTTTTGGTGAAAACATTCATTTCTTATCTTTATTTAACTCAGTAAGTATGAAAATTAGCTACATATCTCCAAAAAAAAAAAAAAAAAAAGCTTGATTGGGAATCGTTATTGTTACTTGCTTCCTAATGAGCTTCAAACATCATAATTGCATTCAGCTACGCTCTAAGATTTTTTACTGCCAATTACTTCTGCTATGCGTTTTATTCTCCTGTTCAATTTATTTCACAGGGAACGATAGCTGTTAAGGGACTGACTTTGAAGTTGCCAAGGATGGATATAATATTTGATTTGAAAACCAAAGCATTTGAGAAGATGAAGAGACTGAGATTGCTTCAACTTGCTGGCATACAACTTGATGGTGATTATAAATATCTCTCACAAGATCTTATATGGCTTTGCTGGGATGGATTTCCTTCAAAATATACACCTGCGGACTTTCATCAAGGAAGTTTAGTTGCCATTGAGTTAAAATATTCCAATATGCAACAAGTGTGGATGAAGTCCAAGGTATAATAAGTTCATCCCCCCCCCCCTCATTTCTTTAGCTAGATCCAATACTAATAATATATTTGGATGCAATAAACTTAAATTTAGTGTCTCACACAGTACTTCAACTTAATTATAGTGTGCTTTTAGAATGAGGATATGTGATGATTTGAGAACTTGATAAGCATGCATGTTGAAAACTGGGGTCAATGTGAAAAATATTATGTTTTCACATTTTACTTCCTTTTAAAATATCTGTTACTAAGCCATTAGGTTTGGTCTAGTAATGAGGGGTTTGGGTAGGTTATATTAGATTATGTGTTCAATTTTCACTATTATCTAAAACAAAACAAAAAATCTGTCATTTAATGCAATCATGCATGAATTTAAAAAATACTAGAAAGCTTCATTTATAGAAATATATAACTGCATATGACTAACTCATTTTTTATTAAAATACTCAATATATTATCATCACATTAATGTTCTTTCTTATTCCACATAGTTAAAATTTGAAAAGATGGAGTTAGAAGAAATAATTAATGGCTTATTGTTTTATAAAATGACATATTTTAGGGGATTGCCACTAGCTATTCATATATTTGGACTTACTAGGAATAAAGGTGGTGTTATGTTGATGTTGTGATGTTTTATAAAATGACATATACTAAAATTGATAGAAAATTCCTTCTAAAATGACTCATATTTTATAACGAGTCCAATGTTAAGCACAGAGAATTATTCAATGAATTTTATATATAAAAGAAAGAGTTCACTGTATCCTAGTACTAAATTTCACACTTTTAATTTTGGTTTCTTTCAGTCTTTTGAGCATTTTGAGTGCTTCTTGTAGAAGTTTACCTCAAGATTTTCTTGTACTTAGTATTTAGGTTTAAATTTCTTTCTTAAGTTAAATAATATAACCTGTTAAATTTTGTGCTAAAACTTGAATTCAACAAAGAGAAGTAAGAGAAAAGGATTGCACTCTTGATATTTGATCAAACAAAATCCAATATCAAGTCACAAATACTGTAATCTAATATTTTGAACCCCAAGCTCAAAACATCAATCTTTGGAGAAGCACTCTTGGGAAGATTTCCTTTTATGTAAAGTTAATACTCTAACTTGTTTTAGAGTTAGTAATTTATTTGAAGAAAACACCAAATTTGCAGTTCCAACATGAGTCACACCTGTCTCACCACCACTTTAATTTTCCACGATATCTTTCACTTTAATGACCTCAGTGAACAAATTCCTGTCATTTGTAGCATGATAGGTTGCACCTCTATCTAACCACCACTAAGAAGAGACACTGACCTTTCCATTCTTCACCATTCAAATGAAAGCTTGAGGCTCAAGTTCATTAATTAACATATTAGCCTCATTTTGTGGTTTGTTATTATTTAACTTATTTGGTATCTTACACAATGCTGCTCAGTGACCCCACTTTCCATAGTTATGGCACTTGCCCTTCTTCTTTTTGAAGATAGTCTTTTTGGCCTCTGACCGTGAAGAGAATTCACTTTTTGGTGACTTGGATTTCTTCTGAGGTTTATTGGAATATGAAACGAAGTAGGAAACTAACTTTTATTGTCTTATTTGTTCCAAACTCTTCCTAGAATAATTTTGATTCTCGATATAAATAAACCTCTTTAATTCATCCAGTTCACTCTGTTCTTTCAGTCTGTGCATTTCAGACTTGAAAGAACTCCATTCAACAGGTAGTTTACTCAACACAAGACCGACAAAAAGATTATCAGACATCAAATTTATCATCTTTTAGCTTGTTCCTTATGTTCTCAAGTTTAATTAACTAAATTCGTATTAAAATTGAATTCAAAGAACTTCTGAGTTATGAGAGTTTTGGAGAGCCCCTTTTATTTTTAGAACTAAGCATTCAAGTGATTTCATATCTTTTTCATCATCTCATATTCACTACCATTCATAGCTAGATGAAGATTTAGAGAATTTAGCAAGTAATTCCTACAAAAATCTCCATCTCTATTCCATTGATATTCATCCACATTTTAAATGTTAGATGCAAAATCATTTAATACATTATAGAATATTTAACGTTCTTTCATGCCAAATTGAACATGTAATTTCCAACCATAAAATTCAATAACATCAAATGGTTGCAGCTTTATAACATCATTGGAACTACGTTTAGTCATTTTTAATTAGACCTAAAAGTTAGAAAGAGTGCGCCTTGTAGTCCATGGACTTCAAAGACTCTAATTTTGTCAAACTGCTATGTAGAGTTGGAGTTTGCCAAAATCGAGTCCAAAAACTGTATTAGAGCGCCCAAAAACCTTCAGATGGACTACTCTTGTTGGCGAAAACTCACCGGAATATTTATCGATTATTAAAATTTTCTAGGAACGTGTACCAGAAACTTCAGATTGCCATATCTCCTTCGTCCGATCTCCATTTAAGGAAAGTGATCACCCAAAACGATCTTCTCGTCGAGTAGAACAAAGCCCAGCAGGATTCACTTCCTGAAATTGGCTAAAATTTCTGGGATCTGGACCGAAAGGTTGCAGTTGCAGTATCTTCAAGCTCATAACCTGGAAAATCCTTCCGTCGAATTGCGAAAGTGATTTAAAATGAGTTCTTCTCAATGAGATCTTTGAATAGATACATTACTAGCTCAAATCCGACACACGAAGATAATACTTCAAGATTGTTGGAGGTAATGAGTTTGAGAGAGAAATATTTAGAAATGCTTGAAGTATTACACCAAGAGACATCAAGTTTGGAATGCTCAATAGTTACCTCCAGCTTAGGAAAACCTAGAGATAATGAAAGTTATTGAGCTTCAACCATATGGATCCAAATAATCATATTATGCTTTCACTTGTTGGGCTTGTATGTGAACATACTATTGGATTATATTGTTAATATATCCAACACACATGACCTTTCAATCATAAATGAATTGTTTTACCACTACTTTAGGCCCACCCTCTCGAAAGCAATATATATATATATGGGTCAGGATCATTTTACACCAGTGTAAGTTATACTGTTAATCTTGTCCGCTGATCCTACTTATATCTAAGGGCTCAAATCTTTTTGTAATATGAGCCATTGGATACAAGTAGATCAATGGTCAAGATTGAGTGTAAGACTTCTAACTCTTACACCGGTGTAAGAATATCCCACCTATATATATATATATATATATATATATATATATATATATATATATAGTCTGGGTGGACTATGGATGTTCACTAGTTAAGTGATTAGTCAATGTGAGATCTATACGCTTACAGGTATGTATGAGAAAGATACCTTAAGAGTGTATGGATTACTACGCACTAAACAATATGCGTACATTCAAGGAGTGGGTGTGTGCAAGTGATGGAAGAAGTAAGGATGAGCCAAAAATGTGTACCTGATGATGGTGACCCCTATTTATAGTGAGTTACCTGGTTGGGCCTCCGCTTGGTTGTTGTGAGGTTATTGTAAGGCCTTATCTTATTGTTGGGATTAGATCTTTGATATCTCTAAGCTGCCCTCGGTCCTGATAGGCCTTGGCCTTTCAACATTCCTCAACTTAGTTTGAGCGACTTTTCTCCATATCCGGGCCCTGGAAATATTCACAGGGGTGTAAGTGTCAAACTCTGCTCTTAAAAAGCGCTCTTTCAAAGACTAGAGTGAGATTTGGCCGTCTTCCTAGACTCTGTCGATCTCTGTCTCTATTTCTTTTGTCCAGGCTTCGGCCCCTGACCTTTCCTCTCGCAATTGCGTAAGCTAATGTCATCTCCTCCACATCTAGATATTTATTAGAACTCCTTATGAATTCCTCAAGTCATTTACTGGATTCTTGTATATGAATTTGGCTAGAGGAAATTCTCCATCTAGCCAGGCGATGATCAAGTATAACTGTACGCTCTCTGTCAAGTTTAGTACCTTGAAGCGGTTCAGATAATTGTGCAACATTTCTCCTTCCTTTTGCCGGATTGCACCCAGAGCATATGCCTGCATGGGATGAGCTTACTAGTGGCAAAGTTGAGTAGAAAAGTATGTGCGAAATCCTCAAACAAATCGATTGAGTTCCCCGGCAGCTTGGTGAACTAGGTTATGGCTGGGCCCGTGAGGGTGGAAGCAAAAATTCTGGCAACAATGGGTCCTTCCACTCCTTTGACAACCATCTCAGTTTTAAGAGCCTCTAGGTGAGCTTGTGGATCCTGACTTCCGTTGTATTTTGGTACATTCGACTTCTTGTGACCCTGCTGGAATGCCGAGATTATAACTCTATCTGTTTCCATTTACTCCATTCTGGCCATTTCCGTGTGCTCCGTTTTGGCCATGAGGTCCACCCCATCCATTGCCTTCACCTCGATAATTGTCTTTATCTTCGTTCTGGGCTTCAGGGCCGTTCCGAGGGCGGCTTTCAGCCCAACTATTCTAGTTGTTGGCATTCTAGTCCAATATTTTGTTCTCTAGTGCTTCCATCTTCTGGACATCCAAACGATGTTGAGCTAGGAACCTATTCTCCATCTCTTCCATTCTTTGCAAAATGGCATTGAGAGCCGTCTGAGCAATCTGGTTATCTTTACCGGGTTGCGCTTCCTTTTGGGGTTAATGGGGCCGGTTCACTACTGGGTTACCCCAGTTTCTAGCTGACACGAAATCCGACTCCACGACACTTACATGTAACTCTTCCACGTCTTGTTCGCGGCCACCCTAAGGCTCAATACAAAAAAAAGGCATTTAGCGGCGGTTCATATTGGTTATACGCGACGGTTACAACCGCCACAAATTGCAAAATTGCATTTAGCGGCGGTTGTAACCTTCGCGTATACCCAAAATGAACCGCCGCTAAATGCCTGTTTTTTTTGTAGTAGCTGGTCATTAGTGGGCGGTGGCTGCAGCGATGGTAGGAGATTTTTAGCTGCACTGTGTGTGTGTGTACCATTGCTAGGTAGGAATCATAATTTGTCGGTCCCACAGACAGCTCTAATTTTGGTCCGGGTGGACCAGGAATGTTCATCGGATAGTTGATGAGTCAATATGGGATTTGTACGCTCACGAGTATCTATGAAAGAGATATTTTAATGGTGTATGGATCAGTGTGTACTAAACAATAGGCATATAGCCAAGGCGTGGGTGTGTGCATAGTGATGGCAGAAGTAAGGATGGGCCAAAAGTGTGTACCAGATGATGATGACCCCTATTTATAGAGTTACCTAGTTGGGCCTCCGCTTGGTCTGTTGAGATGTTATTGTAAGGCCTTATCTTATTGTTGGGATTAGATCTTTGATATCTCTATCCATCATTGATGAGTTGTCCACCTATATGTTAGGTTGTTGAGATAGGGACCCAATATTCCCGGATTCGAACCCATAACCTTTCAATCACAAAGGATTAGCTTTCCCACTGCTTTAGACTCACCCTCTCGAATGCATATATATATATATATATATATATATATATATATATATATATATATTCCAGGATATTGATGTAAGAATAAGAAGTCTTGCATTGATCATTGATTTGCTTGCATCTAACAACTCAAATATCTAATAAATTAGGACCGTTAGATATATATAGAATCAATGATCAAGATTGAGATGTAACTTACACTGGTGTCAAATCAAAAAAGTTTGATGTCAAATCCTAACCGTTGATATCCGTCAATCTAATAATTAATTAATAAGTGTAACCCAATATATATATATATATATATATATATATATATATATATATATGAGTTTTATAAGAGTTATGTTGTAGGAAAAGTGATTGTGTTATGTTATAGAGATTCGTTTTGTGTGCCGGAATTTTTTTTTTTTTTTCTGCGGGCCCCACAAAATGCTATGTGTGTAGGAAATTTTTTGTGGTCATAGTTAAATGTAAAGAATATATGAAATATATATTGAAAAAATAATTACAATACAAGAGCTCTCTATATATAGAGACTCGTAAAACCTAAAGAGCTAAGTTTACCCGATGTGGCACTATCTAATATATACTGAACAATTATATACGATGTGGGACTATCTAATATATATATAACAAATACTCTAACACTCCCCCTCAAGCTGGAGCATATATATTGTAAGCACCCAGCTTGCCACATATATATTCAACCCGAGGTCCCCTAAGAGCTTCAGTGAAGACATCCGCGAGTTGATTACTGGAGTTGACAAATGCCGTTTTGATTTCTCCTGACTGAATCTTTTCCCGAATGAAATGACAATCGATCTCTATATGTTTGGTTCTCTCATGAAATACCGGATTAGAGGATATATGTAGTGCAACTTGATTGTCACAAATGAGAGTCATGGGTTGTTTCTGTTCACAAAGATGGAGCTCCCGAATTAACTGCTTCAACCAGATTAGCTCACAAGTAGCAACTCCCATTACACGATATTCGACATCTGCACTAGATCGGGCAACAACAGTTTGTTTCTTACTTTTCCAAGAAATCAGGTTTCCTCCAAAGAAAACACAATAGCCTGAAGTAGAGCGTCTATCCGAGGGTGATCCTGCCCAATCAGCATCTGAATAACCACAAATTTCTGTATTTCCCTGATCTGAATATAATAAACCTTTCCCTGGTGCTCCTTTGATGTAATGAATAATTCTAACAGCAGCATGCCAATGAGAATCACATGGAGAATCAAGAAACTGACTAGCGACACTAACAGCAAAAGAAATGTCCGATCTGGTTACAGTGAGATAATTGAGCTTCCCAATCAACCTTCGATAACGTCCGGGATCAGATAATGGCTCCCCCTGTCCGGGCAACAACTTGACAATGGGATCCATGGGTGTATCAACTGGTTTACATCCCAACATTCCAGTCTCTTCTAGGATATCCAAGGCAAATTTCCTTTGACAGATAGAAATGCCCTTTCTAGATTGCGCCACCTCAATTCCCAAGAAGTAACGCAGCTTCCCAAGATCTTTTGTTTGAAATTGACTGAATAAATGTTGTTTTAACTGATGAATTCCTTCTTGATCACGTCCGGTGAGAATGATGTCATCAACATAGACTAACAAATAGATGCATTTGTTAGGAGATGTGATCCTATAAAATACAGAATGGTCAGCTCTACTCCGGATTAAGCCAAACACCCGAACAGCAGAACTGAAACGACTGAACCATGCCCGAGGAGACTGTTTGAGACCATATAATGATTTGCGAAGACGACACACCTTCCCAGACTCCCCCTGAGCAACAAAACCAGGTGGTTGCTCCATGTAAACTTCTTCTTGTAAATCACCATGAAGAAAAGCATTTTTGATGTCAAGTTGTAGGAGTGGCCAGTGACGAACAGCAGCAAGGGCAGGAAATAAGCGAACCGATGCCATCTTAGCAACAGGAGAGAATGTGTCGCTATAATCAAGACCAAAGATTTGAGTAAAACCTTTTGCAACTAAACGTGCCTTGAGACGATCAATATGGCCATTAGGTCCAACTTTCACAGTAAAAACCCAGCGACAACCCACTATAGACTTCTCTGGGGGAGCAGAAACAAGGTCCCAAGTGCCATTGATATGAAGTGCGGTCATCTCATCTAGCATCGCTTGGCGCCACCCTGGATGAGAAAGTGTTTCACCTGTGGTTTTAGGAATAGAAACAGAAGAAAGACTAGAAACAAAGGTGAAATGAGGAGGAGAAAGATGGTCATAGCTCAAAAAGGTATAAAGAGGATAAGGATTACGAGTAGTACGTGTACCTTTTCTTTGAGCAATAGGAAGAGCCTCTGGTGAAGGATCCGGAGGGGAAGAATCAACTGAAGGGGGCAATGAGTCAGCAGGGATCGAGTTAACAGGAGGCACAGTCTTACGACGTTGATAAGTGAGAAGTGGACGTTCCTCAGGTAGTGAAGCAATATGTTGCTTATCTGGAATAGAAGTACCTGTAGCTGGCAAAGACAAGTCTAGAAAGGGAACAGGAAGAACATGATCAACTTGTGACAATGAAGACGGGTTAGAATTAAAGGATTGTTGATCAAGAAAGGTGACATCAGCGGAAACTAAGTAACGCTTAAGATTGGGAGAGTAACAACGATACCCCTTTTGAAGTCGAGAATAACCAAGAAAAATGCATTTAAAAGCTTTGGACATAATCAACTTGTAATTTTGAAAGACTAGGATGCCCAAGACGACTGTGGATGAGTTGTGGAGATTCTGTGATAGAACAAGCAACTGAAGGTCTCGGCACAACCAGGTAGAACAGACCCCGTGACTCACGGCCCACTCCAATCGTCTTCCCCGTACCCGGGTCCTGCACAGAAACAGAATGATTTGAGAAGGTGACGATACAGTTAAGAGAACTGATCAATTTACTAACAGATATTAAATTATAAGGGATGTGAGGAATGTAATAGATAGATGTTAAGGTCAATGAGGAGGTTGGATAGATTTGTCCAATCCCATGAACGAGAGCCTTAGTTCCATCAGCAAGAGTAAATGAGGGTAATTTATCAGAATAAGTAAGATGAAAAGAGTTCCTTATTACCACAGAGGTGATCAGTAGCACTTGAGTCAAATATCCAAGGACCAAATGATGTAGAATGAGAAACACAAGCAACAGGATTACCAGTTTCTGAAGTCTGAGATTGAGGAGAGGCTTTCCTGAGAAGGTTCTGGAATCCTGCATAGTCTTCAGAGGATAGAGAGACTGTACCATTTGAAGCAGTATCTGATTGAGCTATATTAGCAGCAAAAGAAGGTCGCAGATGAGGATACTTTGTGTAGCAGCGTTCCTCATAATGACCAAGTTACTGACAGTAATGACAACGAGGTCGCTGACCACGTCCGACTGGGCCTCCTGGGCCACGTCCTCCTGGGCCACGTTCTCGTGGGCCTCTACCACGACCACGTCCACCTCCAATATTCCCGCGAAAGTCATTACGGGAAACTAGAGCAGTAGGATCAACAGCGGAACATGATGCAAGAGCAGATTTCTTATTCAAATTCAGAAGAAGCTGATATGTCATGGATAGATCAGGCTCCCCACTCGTCAAAATAGTATCACGGACATTATCATATTCTTCGGGAAGGCCAGAAAGTGTGGCAACCATAAAGAGACGTTCTACCTGTTTTCGATATGCAGTAGCATCAGTAGGGTAAGGCAGCATATCCAAATATGCCTGCATCAAAGATCGACTCTTGCCAACATATGTCTCCATCTGAATGTCGGATGATTTGCTTAATTCCATAAACTGAGAGATGATGAAATAGAGTTGCTGAACATCACTAGTATAAAGGTTCTTTGCTTCCTCCCATACTTCAGTGCAAGTTTGAAATGCATAAAAGATATCCAAGACGACTGGATCAATAGATTGCCAGAGGATACTCAGAAGCTGGTTGTCAATCTTCTCCCAATCAGATTTGTCCTCTTTAGGGACATCAGTAGACTTAGTTGTGAGATGGTTCCTATATCTTTGTCCAAAGAACCAAACTCGAACAGAGGTAGCCCAATTTTTGTAATTAACAAATCTCTTCAATTTTGAAGAGGTAATGGACCCCACATTGGTAGAGATGATATTGGGAGAATTTTTCATAGGAGGAGATGGAGAATTGACCTCTGAATGAACAGAAGAGTTCGTTGCCATAGGACGAAATCACAAAGATATTAACCGAATAAATAGAAACGAACCTGATCACCAATCAAGAATCGGTGCGCACCAAAAATTAGACCCACAAAGAAACAACCACAGATCCAGGAAGAGGAGGAGGAGACGAGCTTCTCTGTCCAAGATCGGCCGGAAAAAGTCGCCGGAACAGTGCTCACGCGCCGGCAGAAGGTGGTGCATGGTGGCGCGTGAATCCCACGCGCAGAGGAGACAGGCGGCGCGTGAGAGCTCGTGCCAACTCCGATGATGGCCGGACCGCCGCAGAACTGGTCGCCGGAAGGAGAGGGTGTTGATCGCGTGGTGTCCGGACTGAAAACTCGTCGGAAAAGTGCTCTGGCAGCCTGAACAGTGGCTGACGGCGGAAGACGGTGGCTGACGGCGGTTCTGGTGACCGTTGACGCATGCAGAAGGTGCTTGGAGGGGACTTACAGTCCTTGATGGCTTACCGGAAGGACGCACGGCAAAGAAAAGATGACTCCTAAGCGGAAGCTAGGGTTCCCAGAACAAAAGAACAACTCTGATACCAAGTTAAATGTAAAGAATATATAAAATATATATTGAAAAAATAATTACAATACAAGAGCTCTCTATATATAGAGACTCGTAAAACCTAAAGAGCTAAGTTTACCCGATGTGGGACTATCTAATATATACTGAACAATTATATACGATGTGGGACTATCTAATATATATAACAAATATTCTAACAGTCATGTTAAATGATATAAACCCTATATATATATATATATATATATATAATTAAAAATGGTTTTAAACTATATGGAGAAGGCTCTTCAATGTCTTTTAATAATTTCACTAGCATTGTATTCTATTTATTTCCATATATTTTTTCTAGTGTGCTTCTTTGATATGTCTTCACATTTTTCTTTCCTTCCAGATGCTGACGAAGCTGAAAATTCTCAATCTCAGTCATTCCCCTAACTTAAGACAAACCCCAGACTTTTCGAATATACCAAATCTGAAGAAGTTAATACTCAAAGATTGTCCACGTTTGTCTTCCGTTTCTGATACTATTGAACATCTCAAAGAAATTCTTCTGATAAATTTGAAAGACTGTACAGGCCTTAGTACACTTCCAAGAAGCATCTATAAGTTAAAGACATTAAAAATTCTCATTTTGTCTGGATGTTCAAAAATTGACAAGTTGGAAGAGGACTTGGAACAGATGGAATCATTAACCACCCTGATTGCAGATAAGACTGCTATAAAAAGAGTTCCCTTTTCAATTGTGAGATCAAAAAGCATTGCATATATCTCATTGTGTGGCTATAAAGGATCCTCACGTGATGTGTTTCCATCTCTTATACGGTCTTGGATGTCTCCAACAAACAGTGTCTTATCCCAAGTTCAAACATCTGCGGGCATGTCATCTCTAGCTTTCTTAGATGAACAAAATAGTAGTTTCCATGCTCAATCATTTACTCTCAAAGACCTTCAGAAGCTTCAACGTCTTTGGGTGGAGTGTGACTCAAAAGCTCAACTAAATGAAACTGTAGAAAGAATTTTGAATACTTTAAATACCACAAATTATGAGGAGTTGGAAGCAATGCCAAGCACATCACATGCATCAAATATGAAGACTTCTGCATTAATTGTTTGTCACAGTCAAGCTCGCATTTCAGGCTCGAAAAATTCCTTGACAGCTCTTTTAATTGAAATGGGAATGAACTGCCATGTCACCAATATTCTTAGAGAAATTATTTTACAGGTTCTCTCTCTTACTTGCTGAATATATATATATATATATATATATATATATATATATATAAGTATCACTTTACAAATTTTTCATTTCCAAATTACACCAAGTATGACGGTCATATACTCTTATTTGAAGTATGACCGGTCATACTTAGAGTAGTTTGTAAATATAACATTCTCCATATATATATATATATATATATATATATATATATATATATATATATATATATATATGGGAAAGGTATTTTTACAGCCACTTTAGATAAGCTTATCTACAACCACCATTTTTTAATTATGTTCTCCCATGAGAACATAATTATAACACGAAAATTGCTTTTTTTTCCTCTTTCCTCGGTTACTCTTCAGAACCTGTCTTCTGCTGACATGGAGAGAGAGAAAAAAACAATTTTCGTGTTATAATTATGTTCTCCCGGGAGAACATAGTTAAAAATAGTGGCTGTAGATAAGCTTATCTAAAGTGGCTGTAGAAATGTTAACCCCTATATATATATATATATATATATATATATATATATATATATATATATTATGTGGTAAGTAAAAATACGTCATTAACTATTAAATGGGTTATAACATTCATATACTAAATAATTTTAATTTTTTGTACCTATTTTCATTGTCCAGAAAATGTCTCCCATCGGGCCTGGTTTCCTCCCTAGTGACAATTATCCTGATTGGTTAGCCTTCAGTGGTGAAGGTTCTTCTGTAATTTTCGAAGTCCCTCTAGTGAAGGGACCAAACTTGAAGACAATCATGTGCATTGTCTATTTTTCTTCTCCAGAAAACATGAAACCAGAAGTCCTTAAAAGTATGTTGGTGATAAATTATACAAAGAGCACCATTCAGCTCTACAAGAATGATGCATTAACCTCCTTTGAAGAGGAAGAGTGGCAGAGAGTAGTATCAAATATAGAACCTGGTAACAAAGTGAATGTTGTTCTTGTTTTTGAGAACAGATTCATTGTGAATAAGACAACAGTTTTTCTCATATATGATGAACCAATTGACGAAAAAGGGGAGCACCGCAATACACCAGATAAAAGTGCTATTGTTTCAGGTGGTGCTAAAAATGTAAGTTATAATAGTCTAAATATATTCATTTTTCAATGTGAAAATTTGTTTCTCTCTTTCCCTTTTTCTTTTTCTGTTTTTTGTATTGTGATGGAAGCAGGTTTTAAGAATTAAACTGGACCAACTCTGAACCGGTTGAGTCAGTATGTAGCTTCATTACCTCCTAAAACCTCTATTCCCCTGTTTTCATAGTTTCTGTGCATCATAGGAGTACACTTAATATGCTTTGAACTTTTACACTTGAAGATAAAATTCACACACTTGATATATTCTGTATATGGACATATTTATAATTCTCAGTTTTAAATAAGATGCACCTACTTTATATATTAATTAAAGTTACACTATCTGCATATTAAATGTGATTGATTTTTAATTTATCTACAAACGTTAGAATATGCCAAATTACATAATTATTAGTGTTGTTAATCCAAATAAAGCCTGACTCAATGACTTGAGAAAACTATATACTTTAGCATAATTCTCAGAATGTCTTTTGTACTAAAATCATGGTTTGCTTGCTGTAGCGTATAAGAATGAATAATTCAGATCCCCCCACTCAAGCTGAAATGGTTTTTGGAAATCTACAAATGATGAAGGGAAAGCAGCTCGACCAAGAAACAAATAATGGAAATGTAAGTTTATCTTTATAATTTATGAAGTCAAATATAATTACCTCTTACTAACATTGCTTTAAATATGCTGGACCAAACTTCATGACTGGATCGAAAATTCTGGTCAGCCTTCCACTGAAGCTTTTTCGGCCGTGTCTGGGAAAGAAAAGCCAGGAGAAGTGTGCTGCTATGAAAGAACTACCACACCTATTATGTTGAAAATAAATGAAGAAATGACAGAAATGGAGAAAATAAATGCTAATGAGGCCGAACATTTAAATGAAAAGATTGAAGTGATAGAGGCAAAACATAATAATGAAATGGCAATAGTGGAGAAAAATTTTCAACTTCAAAGGACTATGCTAAATCAAAAAAACTTAGGACTAGATGTGGAGCCCTTGGCAGATTTGTTGTCAACTCCAGGTGATGCTGCCAGTACTCCATACAATCATGAGGTAAATTTTTTTTTTTTTTTTGCTATCTTTCACTGCCATGTTGCTATATGGATTCTGACTACTGAATGGAGTTAAAACAATTATATACTGGATAATCAAGTGATTACTCTATGACAACCTACTGCACTTTTTAACTTCCCTTTATAGTCTAATGGCTATTCTAACAATTTTATGTCAATTCGTTATTATGTTCTCTCAAGGATAGATTTGATAATTTCAATTTATTTATAGACTTCATTGGAGATTAAAACATGTGACCTTCAATGATTTTGATTAAAAATTGTAGTCATTGATTTTGCTATATGGCTTTTAATGTAATATTGCATTTGATTAAAATTTGTGGTCATTGATTTCGATTTCCTGCTTGACTTTCAATGCTATAATTTGGTGCGTCAGTTTAAGACTAAGAAATGTTAACAGTAATGAACTTAATTTAAAAGGGTAATGCTTTTTACAGTAGTTGCAAGGGATGACTTCCAATTCTATAATGCATGATTATGGGATAGCATAACTATAATGTTCTTATTTTATTGTGCCCTAACATTATTACGAGTTATTGTGAACATTTTTTTCAAGTCAGTTTACCAATAGATTTGAGTTGCCTATTTACATTCAATGTTAGTTCATGATTGATGGAAACTAATGTTGATAAAAAAGAGTGAAAGATTTGGTCAATAATAAAGCCTTACATATACATTATGATTGATGAGGTCCCAAAGGAAATATATATATATGCTATTGGGATATTTTGACTATAGAATATGAAATTTAATGAAGGATATAGGCTGAATTTAATAATTAATCAGTCTTTTAGCATTAAGCAAATAAAGCAAAAGTTCAATAAATTGTAATCTAAGGACTACGAGTTCTCTTTGCTCTTGCAATACATTGGATTTGGTTAGGATGTAGAAACCAACCCCATTACTACTAATGAAGAAGTTTGGCAATCTTATATTTGAGTACATTTAAGATTTTATTTATGGGTTTATGATTTTATTTAATTGTCAACATTTTTTCTTATCATTTGACTATTTTCTTAAATGATTTTAGGCACATCCAAAGCCTAGGGTTCATAATGAGACATATAGAGCTACAAGTACGGAGGACACTTCAAATGCTTTGCCCAATTATTCTATTGCTGAGTGTATAAATTCTCTTAATGAGATTGAAGACGTTTCGAATGACGTCTATGTAAAAGCTTTGCAAAAATTCATGGAGCCTGATTGCAGGGAAATGTTTCTTACCATGGCTATGAATAGGAGAAAGGCATGGCTAGATGGACTTCAATGTGAAATTGTGCATGTATATTTTAAGTTAATGGTGTACTTTACTTTAGTGGTAGGTTTACTGTCTTTATGGTTATTATTTTTCAGAGTTTAAGATATCCATTTGTATATGTGCTCATAATTGGTAATTTTTTATATTCTCTCCTTCACTTTTTCTTTCTTCTAAATTTTATGGAAGAGAAAGAATATTAAAAAAATCATCAAATATACACCAAAACGACGTTGTTTCATTTAAAATGGCATAAAATTGTGTTGTTTAAAATGACAAGTATTTTTCTCATAATTTTGTGATATAAATTTGTTAGGGTGTGTTTCTCCATTTAATGTTTAATGGCTAAGCATGCACCACATTTAGGGGTGCATGACTCAATATCTTAACAATCACTTCAATGAATGTTGCTCACCTAATTATTGATAAAGATTCTACGTGTAAAGTCTTTCTTCACCTTTATAAATCATATGAAACCTTTTGTAATGTGGCTTAATACGATAGTATGTTAACAATCCGGGTTAACACGGGCTGTTACATTTTATGGTAGCAGAGCACTTTCTAGGGAAAAGCCTGTATGTATTTCAATAACTTAGGGTATTTCGTTGCGTGTCTACTTTGCGTTCTCTCTGACTGGTGTGTGCTATGATGATGCATATGTGACCACATGGCGTGGGCCTGATCAACTCATTCTTTGTGTAACTTGTGCAGAGTCATGGTGCCATCAAGGAGGAACCCTAGTACGAGTGAGGATCAATCGGATCCTATCCTGGCTGCATTGGCTGAGATGCAGGCGGCCCGACTAGCCGACCAGGAGGCCACAAGGTTGGCAAACCAGGCGATGCTGGACGCTATTCGAGATGCGAACCGGCGAGCCACGGCTGAAGTTCTGGAGGAGAATCGGATGGCCAACATGACTATGATGAGGGTCATGTTGGAGGAGTTGAGGGCTGGTCCTGCTGCTGGCCAGTGTCCTCCACCACCTCCACCGCCGCCACCGCCTCCACCTCCGCCTAGTCAACAGGAGGACACCCAGAGTCAGATGGGTGAGGGCAGTCATTTGACGGGGGCTTTGCAGACCATCCCCGTATTTGCTGAGGATCGTGACGAGATCGACCGCCGGCTGAATGCTTTCCGCAAGCATAAGCCACCTTCTTTCGACGGATCTTATGATCCCATTGCTGCTGCCAGATGGTTACAGGCGTTGGACAAGATCTTCTGGATCATGCAGTGTACCGATCCGCAGAAGCTGATGTTTGCCACTTACATGTTGGAGGGCGAGGCCCATGAGTGGTGGACCAACATTTCTCACATCTACGAGATGCAGGGCCGTGTGATGACGTGGCCGTTCTTCGAGGAGTGTTTTCTGGGTCAGTATTTCCCGTATGATGCACAGGAGAGGAAGCAAGGGGAGTTTGACCGTTTGGTTCAGGGCTCATTGTCAGTTGACGAGTACCTGGCCAAGTTTAATGAGCTGGTGAAGTTTTCACACTTCAGGATGGCGAGGCCTACTCCTACATTCTTGGCTGCTAAGTTTCGCAGGGGACTTAGTGAGGATATTGCTGGTTACTTAGCTGGGTCTGCTTCCAGAGATTTTGGGACACTGGTCCAGCAATGTCGTGATATTGAGGACTACTGCCGGGCGAGTCAGGCCAAGAAGGCCAAGATTGAGGTGCCACAGAGTACTGGCAGTTCCGCTTCCTGGAGAGACAGAAAGCTTGGAAATAAAGGCAAGGGAAAACAGTTGGCGGCTAAGCAAGCGCCAAATCAATTTAAAAGGACTTCTACTCAGGGAAACACAGCGAGACCTCCTGCTCCCAGATGCTCGGGAGCTGAGACATTTTTCCGAGTGTGAAAGAAGTTTGTTATTGAAGACAGAGGGTGATATCAAATCACTATAGCCTTGAACCCATGTATTTGACAAAAGGGGTAGATGATCAGAGTTATCACTGTGCAATAATAAAAATAAGAACAGACTTACTTGTAGTCCGAATACAGAATTAGACAGAAGAATGTATACAGGAGAGGATTGAATCTGAGCCCACAGAAACGTGTATCCTTAAGACAATTTGCCCCCTCACTGATGCCTAAGGTTGATGAAGAATGGTGGCACTACCAATTAACAGCCCAAACGAACACAACAGTATGCCAGAAGAATTCACACCGGAGGAAGAACAACAGTATGCAATGACCGGTTCGCGAAAAGAAAGAACCGGTTCGGTTCAAAAACCGGCGGGTGGGTTCGAAAATTATTTCTAATACACACAACCGAACCGAACCGAGTCGGCCGGCGGCGGCGAACCAAAGCCCACCTATCTCCTCCCCCTACATAAAATATGTAATGACCCAAGGGCCAATTAAAGAGATGGAGGTGAGAGTTTATATACTCTCCCACTTTCTACCAATTGTCCAATGTGGGACTTGTTAAACAACCCACACAACTCTTCATCTTCCCTTTTCTCTTTTTCTTTATTAACCCACTTCTTATTCATAACCAATGGATCATTGTATATTAATCTTCTTATTAATTCCAACAAAGTTTGAGTGTGAGACTTTTTTAGAGAAGAACATCTAACCACCATGGTTGATGAAGTTTGAGTGTACCTCTAATATGACTAGGGATGTTTGAATCCTATTTTCATAGTGGAAGATTTTATATTTCTTCATGGTATTAATGTACAAAACATGAATTTATGTCTGCCTATGCTTTATTTGCAAACCTTGAAGTGAATGGTAAGCATACTGGTCATACAAGGACATTGAATTAGTGAAATGATGCAATTGAATAACTTGACATATCTATAGTCTTCATGAAAATATAACTGATTCACCTTGTATACTCAATTATATAATAGAGACATCAGGCTATACACTGATTATGGAATTTGGAATCAATAATGGCATAAATCCATTTGAAACACTAAGAATTACCTAGTGTCTACTATTTAACACTTTGAATTAAATATAACCTACATGATCTCTTACTTAGTAATGTCATCTTTTTAGTATCTACCTGCGATAGAGACCATTCCAAATTTACATGATTTAGGGCGTTGCATTAATAAGAGAAGAAAGATTTATTAAATTTCATTTATTTCCTAAATAATATACGAATGCAAGGTCAGTCTGAATTTTGGTGATACCTATTACTTAGAGCAATTGCCCCGAAGTTGCAGTTTGTTTCATCAATATGTGATAGTTGGATGAGTTTGGTTTCTCCATCTATTTATTTATTTATTTTATTATTATTATTATTATTATTATTATTATTATTATTATTATGTAATTAGTTACCTATCTCATTACTAGCTTCGGTAGCTCAGGTATGCCTGCAATTTCATGTCAAACCTTCCTATCTTGTTCCTTCTTCAAAAAGTTTGCAAATTGAACACATTTGTGTACTTTATCATAATGTGTGATTGTGCTTAAGCATTCTTAGAGTAGCCCTGGTGGTCAATGTTTTCAAAAAACGAATTTCCATGAAGAAATGGAAAGGGTGGTAAAAACGTAAAATGTAAAAACGACACGAAACTTAAAGTTTCTACTTTCTACTATTTAAGGTTAAAATACAAAATTATATTTATGCATGTAAAAAAAATCACATAATGAACATGTGTGTTGAGCCACTTATCTATCTAAAAAGAAAAATTATTTTCATAATCAAGTATCAAAATTATAAACAATGATAATTAACGAGTAATGGATAACCAATCTGCTCTAACATACACTCTGCAGATTTTGGATCATCGCTTATCAGGATATAATTTCACTTTTTTCAATGTACACAATGATCCAGAAACATAAAACAATTCTTATAGCATATAATAGAATTGCAGTTTTATAAGATATAATTATAAAAGACATATATCCAAACAAAAAGATATCAAGATACTATGCATATGATTTGGGGAAAATTAAAATTATTTTTTTATTTTATTTTTTGAAAATCTTTTATTTTTTTATTTTTTTTCGTTTTAAGTAAAAACGTAAGTTTTTACCATTTTTACGTTTTATACGACGTTTTTACTAAGGACCGTATTTACTTGTGTTTTAACTGCATCACTATAGTAAAAACATAAATTTTTACATTTTTATATTAGTTTTTGACAACAATGCTGGCGGTGAGTGGAAAAAAAGGGGTATATACCTAGAAGCTATGTAGCACCGACACCGACACGGGACACAAGACACGATACGACACGATACTCCGACACGTTAATTCTAAAAATGTTAAATTTCGACACGTTAGGACACGTCTCGATATTAAATATTATTTTTAATTTATATAATGTATATTATATTTAATACTCAATAATTTAACAAAAAAATGAAGTTATACTTATAACACCCGTCAATTTTGCAAAGAAACATAAGATATCTCAAATATTTGTATTAAACTCAATAAAATGGTAATAGTAATCCAATGAATATAATAATTTGAACTAAAAACGCAATGCAACGCAACTTTTGAACATTTTTTGAATATCTACAACGCGTGTTAGAGTGTCGGGAAGTGTCGGAGTGTGGGAGAGTGTCGGGAAGTGTCGTACACGACACGTTAGCGTTTTTGAAGTGTCGGTGCTTCATAGCCTAGAAGGCACTCTCATGTTTAAGTCAAAATATCAATCATAACTATTGTGCGTAAGATAGAATATTTACCTGATTATGTGTTATTTTAATGAGGAAGATTGGTGAAGACCTCCCTTTTATATGACAATTGTAGATTTCCCAAAGGGTTTAGAGTTTTTTTCCTTAATTACTAGCCTTAGGCTCAATGGGTCCAAGCTCGATATATATTATTCAGAACACAAACAAAAGATAGTGTTCTAAGACTAGCTAAAGGCATTACTTTGCTAGCTATTTAAATTGCTCTAGCCATGATAGATGATATGTAATCAGCATATAAAGAATTCTAAGATAAAAAGAGGAAGAATGTGACTTAATCTGATGCAAGAAAAGACAAAATCACTGTTAATTTGTCAAATATCTTAATCTGAGGTTATATACTGATTTTAAGTTGATTTCATAGGAGAAATGCACAAATTGGAGCTGAAAAAGACAAAGCAAAATCAAAGGTTCACGCTACGAGCGTGGGAATGGCGCTTATAGCGTGAAGGAGTCATTTTGGACAGAAGCCATCGCGCTGCTGGCGTGGTGACTGCGCTTGCAGCGCCTGAAGAGAAAAATTGGCAGAGGCTACCACGCTGCTAGCGTGACAACCGCGCTATCAGCTCCATACTTTCAAGAACTCCCACGCCCACAGCGCGGGAACCACGCTGTCAGCGTGGGCGATGCGGACATTTGATATTTTGAATCAGAAACAAGATTTGAAAAAAATGAAAAGCCTCCATTAGGTCAAAGGCTTTATAAATAGAGATTGAACCCTAAGAAAAACAGAACTTTTGGCAACAAGGAGAACACAGAGGCAGAACTCAAGGGCAAGATAGAAATTCTTCATCTCAAATTCTGATCATCATCTCACATTCTCTTTTTCATCTTTTGTTTTTGCCAGACATGAATATGTCTGGCTAGTACTCTTTATTGTAGTTAGGGTCACAAACCTTATGTGAACCCTTGTAACGATGGATTGGTTTGATTTCTCTTGTTTATGTAAAATTCTTTATCATTACTTTGTGCGTATTTGATATTTTTTTTATTAGACATGATCAATCTGATAGTTGAAAATAGTTTGAGGGTTAGAACCCTAGATAGGAATATTGGGGTTTCTGATCTCGAAAGGGGTAAGATAACGATTAGTGTGCATACTAGGAATAGATATATGTTAATCGCGGATGTTTTAATTATCACGTTTACTGCTTAATTCTCATGAGGGGTTACTAAGGGATTAGGATTCCAATTGAGGGTTAAAGGGTTGAATCACCAAGGGATTGAGATTTAGCTAATTATTTCAAGATGATAATTATCCGAGTTTTTATATAATTAAGTGGTTTTAGATCAATCCAAAGTGACAAGCGGGGATCATATGGTGAGTGCATCCTAACTACAATTCATTTCTCATATTTTCACAAAATTCTCATTGATACTTGATTTTTGTCATTAAATTAAAGAAAAATTCACTAAAACAAGTCTTTTAGTTTTATTGTTATGCAATTTAAATTACGATTATTCATCAACCAATCGATTTGTCCAACTTAAGGGGACTGGTTACTGTGGTACTTGTCTTACAATCCCTGTGGAGATGATAATCTACTCACTACTTTATTACTTATGCGATCGGTACACTTGTCGGGTCCATCAATAGGTTTAGAGTTAGATTTATTGCAATTTTATTTGTATGTAAGATTTAGTCATGCCATGTCACCTTCAAACATACTAATTTGAAGCCCATTTATTTGAACCTTTGTTAGAATATTAAATGTACTAACTCAAATATTTATTAGCTCTTCATTAAATATATATGTCACAAATACACACATCTCAGAAAGTTGAATTAGAAGCAACTATAGAAAATATAGACAAATAGTAATCTTGACGCAACTATATGAACCTTTTTTATGTGGATAAATATAAAAACCTATTAGATGCTGATATAAAATGCTGAAAGTTAAAGGTGGAAAAATAGGTTTGGCCCGTCCTATCTGCCAAACGGGTGAGTTAGCCCACCAACACATTTTTATAATTAAATTAAAATTTCACCCTTCATCGTTTATAATTAAATTCCTAAATTTGATTTCAATTTTGCAAATACTTTTTTGTAAAATTCCAAATACCAAGGCCTAGGGGTGTAAATGGGCTAGTTGGCCTACAACCTAGCCTATATTAGGTCAGATTTGACCTATTACAAATAATAAAATAGAACATGCCTAGATTTAAAAAAAAAAAAAACTATTTAGAAAACAGACAATAGGCATTTTTTGTACATGTCGATCCTTTAAGCCTTCAGGTCAGCCTATATCATATTATTTATTTTAAATAAAATAATATTATTTTAGTTATTATTTTAATTGTTGAATGTTTAATAGGTTTAAACAGGCTAACAGGCCTAGGCCAAGTTTTTTATTTTTAAATATAGGTCGGGTCAGACTTTTAATTTGGGGCCTACATAAGCTAATAGGCCAGGCCATACCTAACATTTTTACACAGGCCTGGCCTATTTAAGCCAAAGTTTAGACAAGCATAACCTATTTACACCCCTATGACAAGGCCACAAATCCTTGAAAAAATAATAATTAAATACGATGCATTAACTATATGGCTATATTATATATTAATTTTGTGAATAATTATTTATATTTATGTTATTAAGGTAATGAATGGTCTTTTGATATTACCATATTCAACTTCAACTATGATTGCTAGAATATTAAACATACTAACTCAAATATTTGTTAACTCTTCATCTAATATATATGATAGTTAGAGAGTCGATTTAGAGGCAATTATAGAAAATATAGATAAATAGTAATCTTGACACAACTATAAGAGCCTTTTTTGTGTGGATAAATATAAAAACCTATTACATGATGATATAAAATATTGATAGTTAGAGGTGGAAAAATAGGTTTGGCCTGCCCCACTTGCCAAACTGACGGGTTAACCTATGCTACACGGACACGCGAAAATTTTCAAAATTTACGTGTCGGACACGTGTCTGACACGGACACGCTTCGACACGCGGTCAACTCTCCGACACGTTCCGACATGTTTTTTGGACACGTAGTCAACCATTTCTGACACGGGGTGAACGTTCGGACACACTGGGACACGTTTTGGACACGTTGGGACACGTTTTTTTTTTTAAAAAATCTTAATTTTATTTTATTAACTAAATAAAAAAATTATAAATTAATTTTTTTCTGTTACGAAATATGATATGAAAGATTAACAAAGTACAAAAAATTATTTTTTATTTTTATTTATGTTATGAAATTTAAATATTTGATTAGTTATATGACTTATCATAGACTCTTATATGTATTAAATATAAATTATATTATATATATTAAATTTTTTATTTGAAATCAAAACGTGTCCCAACGTGTCCAAATATGACATTTTTTAAAATTAACGTGTCGGCGTGTCGTGTCGTGTCGTGTCCCGTGTCCGTATCCGTGCATCATAGGGGTTAACTATCCAACACGGTTTTATAATTAAATTAAAATTTCACCTTCATCTTTTATAATTAAAATCCTAAATTTGATTTCAATTTTTTAAATACTATTTTGTAAAATTTCAAATATTAAGGCCACAAATCCTTGCAAAAAAATAATTAATATATGATGCATTAAATATATGGTTGTACATATATATATATATATATATATATATGGGTTAGGATCAACTTACACCGATGTAAGAATAATAAATCTTACACCAAATCTTAACCGATGATTTTTCGTAGATATAACGGTTTAAATTTATTGGGAATTATTAATTAATTAATGAGTGAGATCCAATAAATGTTAACCGTTAGATGCACTAGATCAACAATTAAGATATGGTTTTAGATTTATTATTCTTACACCGGTGTAAGATGATACTGCCCCTATATATATATATATATATATATATTAATTTTGTGAGTAATTACTTATACTTATGCAATTAAGCTAATTTTGTGAGTAATTAATTTTGATATTACCACATCCAACTTCAACTACGAAGAGTTTTTTATAATATTAAACGTACTAACTCAAATATTTGCCAACTCTTCATCTAATATATATGTAACGAATACACACATCTCAGAGAGTCGATTTAGAGGCAACTATAGGAAACGTCGATTGATAATAATCTTGACACAACTATAAGAACATTATTTTTTGTGGATAAATATAAAATCCTATTATATGTTGCTATAAAATGATGACAGATAGAGGTGTAAAAATGAGCTCGGCCCAGAGGGCCAGCTTGCCTTCCCCGCCTACCAAATGGGCAGGTTAGCCCGCCAACACGTTTTATAATTAAATTAAAATTCCCCCTTCAACTTTTATAATTAAATTCCTAAATCTGATTTTAATTTTGTAAATATTAATTTGTAAAATTCCAAATATTAAGGCCAAAAACCTTTACAAAAATAATTAAATATGATGCTTTAAATATATATATATATATATATATATATATATATATATATGAGATGATTATATTTACAAACTACAATAAGTATGGCCGGTTACACTTCAATCAAGAGTGTATACATTAAGTATGATCGGTCATACTTCAATCAAGAGTGTATTACCGGTCATACTTAGTGCAATTTGTAAAAAAAGTTTGTAAACGAATCATTCTCATATATGTATGTATGTATATATATATATATATATATATATATATATATATATATATATATAGGGGCAGGATATTCTTACATCGATGTAAGAGTTAGAATTCTTACACTCAATCTTGACCATTGATCCACTTGTATCCAATGGCTCAATTACTAAGAGATTTGAACCCTTAGACATAAGTGAGATCAGCAGACAAGATTGAGAGCGTAACTTACACTAGTGTAAAATGATCCTCACCCTATATATATATATAAGAGAGGTAGAATTCTTTGACACCTTATCTGAGAGTTGTTATATCAAAAAAGATCAATGGTGTCACATGCTTATAAATCAGAGTCGTTGATCTTTTTTTATCTAATGGCTCTCAGATGAAGTGTCAAACTTTAAATTTGACACTGGTGTCAAAGGATCCTACCTCATATATATATATATATATATATACAGAAAAATATTTCTACAGTTACTGCAGATAAGTTATCTGCATTTATTCCCAAAATGACGTGATTTTGATGTTGAAATATTAAAGAATTATACTTATAAAGACTATTATAACCCTGAAATAAATTAAAATTACAAAAATACCTTGATTTCCGCCCCAAATGATGACGTTTTGGGTTAAATGCAGTTAATTTATCTGCATTAACTTCAGAAAAATGAACTCATATATATATATGAGGTAGGATCCTTTAAGTAATTATTAGTATATATTAGTTTTGTGAGTAATTATTTATATTTATGCAATTAAGCTAATGAATGAACTTTTGATATTACCATTTTTTTTTTTGATAAACGATATTACCATTTTTTTTATAAACCGATATTACCATATTTAATTTCAACTATGAAGTATTCTTTAGAATATTAAACGTACTAACTTAAATTCTTGCAAAAAAATTATTTATTTTGATTAATTACTAATAACTCTTTATCTAATATATATGTCACAAATACACACTCCTCAGGAAGTTGATTTAAATGCAACTATACAAAACATATATAGATTATAATCTAAACGCAATTACAATAACAAATTTTTTGTGGATAAATATAAAAATATATTACATGCTGATATAAAATGATAACAATTAGAGGTGGTAAACTGGACTCGACCCAGAGGGCCGGCCTACCCCGCCCGTTTTTCCTTATATTTACTGTCTAACAAATCTATATTTGGCTAAGATAATTGGATTTACTGTTATGAATATTTCATAAACAAATATTTAAATAAAATGAACAATCGGATTATAATAAATGAAAGTCCATCTTTGAGAAATATTGAAAGAAGCCGAGTCAAACAACGTAATTTTTTGAATGACTACATGACAATTATATGTGGCACTATTAAGAGTAAAGAGCAAACAAAGATTGAAGATATTGATACTTGATGATAATGATTGTATTACAAATAGTACCTTTAACGATAAAGTATTTCAAAGATTAGTATAGTTGATTTGGTTCTATTTAAACTTTAGACACATTCATTCCACCGTAAGACAAGGTTTATTTGGTTCAATAAAAAATGTAAATTAATCCAAAAAAAATTTATGAGGCTATTTCTTCTGGGTGTTAAAATATCAATGTCATTTATTCAATGAGTAGTATATATTTAATCCAAATGTTTGAGCAATTTATTTGATACCACTTACAGTTAATTTGGACTTTCGTTGGTTGCTACAGAAATTTTACATTTCTAATGTCATGTAGTGTTCCTCCTAAATATTTTATGGGTTTTATAAGAGTTATGTTGTAGGAAAATTGATTGGGTAATGTTATAAAGATTCGTTTTTCGTGCCTTAGTTTTTTTTTTTTGCTTCAAAAAGTGTGGGCCCACAAAATGTTGTGTGTGTATAGAAAACTTTTTTGTATCATGTTACATGATAGATGTAAATCCCATATTTTATTGGTGTTTTTTTTTTTTCTTTGTAGGGTGCTAGATATCCTAGCCAAGGAAAGCAGGAGAGAAGAAATAATAGCTAAAATTTGTTGGGCGCGTTGCTGGGAATTGTTCTAGAGTTTGTCACATTCTTTTCTTATTTCTTTTTGGTAAGACAATATGGCATCTGAGCACTGTTGCTACTGCATTTGAAATCTGGATTATTAAGTACATAATTATATTTGATTTATATAATAATCGATATCTCTGAATTGCAGAATTTTGTTTGTGATTGATACTTATAAAGTTCTTTGTGAATGCCGTAGCTTTTTTAACTTCAAAAATAGCAAAACAATTCTTTTTATTTTATATATTTCTTAAGTAAATCATTTTTGTTCCTTCGTGTTTATACCCCCACCATCGTACCATTCTGGGCTTCATAGCAAGATGAAGTTCTTGATTTCTTTTAGAGATTAACCAACCACAATCGACAAAAATCTCAATTTTTTCCCGTACTTCACACAGATAATACACTAGTATGTTAAGAATCTATTTAGATACTCTCTTTTTCAAATTAGAAGTACTTTTAAGCTAAAGCTAAAAGCTAGTTGGTTATTACAATTTGGAATTTGTTATAGAAATATTAGTCAAATGACAAATATACTAATTGTCTTCGAATATTTTTCCTAGAAAGGCACTGCTATTGTTCTACCACATTCATGTTCCCTTACAATTATCTCTTAACTATATTCTTTCAAAGTTAATTTTCACGACTAATTCTCTCAAAAGCATAAGGTATTAGATAATTGTACAACAAATGTATCCTTGAATGGTTTTATATCATTTTTCTAACACTAATGATTCTTGTAGATTATAGTCAATGCTTGAAAATAACCAGGTTTTGAATGTGACCACTCATGAACTATTAATTCTACCACTTACTGATGGCCGCGATTTGGGATTGAAACGAAGGTATACTAGTACTAGTTTTTATCAAAAGAACCACACCATGAGCATCTTTATGAAGGAAAAGAATCTAAGATATCTTTAACCATAGCATGTTCTGATTACATGGCACTGATGAAAGAGCAAATTAGTTCTTGTAGATGTATTCGAATCATTGTTTCTAATGTTACAACCCCAAAACTATAGAGTTGACACCACATTTTTCAGTCAATACTGTATTAAGCTAAGTAACTAAGAAAACTTGTTAATAACATTGAAGCTAATCAAAATTCATAATATTTAACCAATCTACAAAAAGGCACAAAAGGAATTTAGTAGAGCTCACCTGGGCTGATAAATCTTTGTGTGCCAATTCACGAGTATTTATTTTATTTTTTCCTTGGACTTGGTATTCTTGGTTAAGCAAATATGTGGAAGCAAGTTTATGAGAAGACAATATATTTTTTGTATTAGCTTAATTAACTCAAACTTGCGTAGACTATAAGAGAAATTTTCTCCTAACTGAAGGTTTTTATCTTAACACATTGTCTTTAAAATCAACCATACAAAAGCACATCTATAAATGCATTCAAGAAAGTTTACTTTTCAGCATAATTGAAGAATTGGGTCTACCCATCTTGACACACGTACATCTCGCGTTCATTTTGTCTTACTTTCAACCAATAATTTCAGATTCCTTTCTTCAAAAGCGCGTCCTTGGAAGTCCATTGTCCCACCATGTTACTCTCATAGGAAAAAGTTGAAAGGAAATTTCAAACTAAATCCATAATTTCCACATAGCGTTATTGGGCACGATATTGACCACTTTTATATATATATATATATATATATATATATATATATATATATATATATATATGGGGTAAATATTTCTCAAACAGCTTGAGATAAGTTTATCTCCAGCTAGCCCCAAAATTACGTCGTTTTGATTAATAAAGGGTATTTATGTAATTTTAGGTGAATTAATGAAAGGTGTTTCAGTAAAATGTATATGATATAAAAATAAATAAAATTACAATAACACCCTTCATTAATCAAAACGACGTCTTATCTCAAGCTGCTTGAGAAATGTTTACCCCATATATATATATATATATATAGGGGAGAGATCATTTGACTCCAGAGTAAGATTTATAATTCTTACTCCTCATCTCAGCTTTTGATTTCCGTCCATCCAACGGTTATAATTTAGGAAATTTTATTAATTAATTAATTATTAATTACATTACAAGTGACAACCGTTGATTTCCGTCCATCAACGGTTAAGATGAGGAGTAAGACTTAAAAGTCTTACTCTTGAGTAAAAAGAACCATCCCCATATATATATATAAAGGGCTTATCATTTCTGCAGCTGCCGTAGACAGTGTTATCTGCAGTTAACACATAAAAGTGGGCCCCACAGCTTTTAAAAAAAAAAACAGGATACGGAAGCGGATCCTGGCTTGCCGTAGGTGCAGCGGCTGCAGAAATCATTTTGCCATATATATATATATATGGAAAATATTTCTGCAGCCACTATAGATAAGGTTATCTACAGCTACCGATATATATAGCAAGTCCAGGGGTCAATACAGTGGTAGCATTTTAAAAAGTTCGTTAGTAATTGAAGGCATTCGAATTCAAATTAAGCATGACAAACTATGTTTGCAGTTTACTAGTAGTGGCAAGTATATTTGGCAGTGCTTCTTATGTCTTATTCCTACCACATGTTACTGCTTCTAATTCCTCAAGCATAAATCAGGAACGACAATCTTTGCTCCAGAGTGGTTGGTGGAATGATCATCAAAATATCTCAAACCACTGTAATTGGTATGGTATCATATGTGATGAAACTGGAAGTGTTACACATATTGATGCATGGTCTTTCAGTATTCCTCAGTCAGAAGAATTGAGGCAGATTCAGAACTTGAACTTAACTGCATTCCACAATTTAGTGACTCTAGATCTACATGCAAAGGGGCTTATGGGAAGTATCCCTAAAGAAATAGGTGCACTTAAAAAGCTTTCTTATCTTGACCTATCCTACAATCATCTTCAAGGTAAGGCACCTAAAGTACTTTCAAATCTCACTAGACTTGAGGAGCTTAATCTTGAAGGCAATTCTCTTAGTGGTGTTATCCCTTCTACTTTTGGTCAATTAGAGAATTTGACTTATCTCTCTCTTGCTTCTAACCAAATTGAAGGTTCCATACCACTAGAATTAGGAAATTTAACACGTTTACATAATTTGTCTTTAGCATATATTTCACTTAGTGGTTCAATCCCTTACAGTTTGGGTCAATTGAAGAATTTGGTCTATCTCTCTCTTGGTTCTAACCAAATTGAAGGTCCCATACCAATAGAACTAGGGAACTTGTCCAATTTAGAGGAATTAGATCTTTCAAATAATAAGATCTCAGGTCTTACAGCTCCAAAATATTTTCAAATGGCTAAACTATATTCTGTACATCTTTCATCAAATCAGTTGTGCGGTTTGTTACCATCAGAGATTGGTAAACCTATTAGCCTTCCGGATTTAGGCCTTTCTCACAACAACCTTATATGGTCTATACCATCTCCTATCCTAAATTGTTCCTTTGTTGCAACAATGAATTTAAGCTACAACTTGTTAAATGGAAGCATTCCTTCCCAAATTGGTTGTGTTGCAAACCTTGAACTTAGCCACAATTTTCTCAAAGGTGAGCTTCCATCCTGTTATGGACCCGGGAAAGGCCCATATCCACAAGGCCCATATGACGCAAACCCAAAGGTAAGCACTATAAATAGGAGCTAAAGATCACATGTATGGACACCTTCTTCTAACCCTACTTTATGCAAGCGCACACACACACCCCTCTGGCTAAGGCCATCATATTGTGTGTCGTGATTTGCTGTCCCCCAATATACCTAATCCATAGGCATCTAGAGAGAAAGCACAAAGATCCAATATCAATCATCTAACCTCCGGTTAGACATCTCTGTCTTGGGCAAAAAACATCCAATTTCGGAATAAATGCCAAGGTAGAAATATTGGATCATAGTTATAATAATCTCACAGTAAAACTACACAAGGAACTTGCTTTTCTAGGACACATAAATCCTTCATACAATTCCTTTAACTTTTCCCAAGATCTTGAATCTGTGTCACATACACCAGACTATTGTTATTTTGAGGACGACTCATTAATCAGTTACAATACACCAAATTTCGCATTTTGTTATACTGTCCAACAAGTCAATCCTCAAAGTAGTAAAGCTGAGCTTTTCATTCTAACAGTTCGTGTCATTTGCTTCATTCCTTTTGCACTTCAATATTTTGAATCTGTAATTTTGTTTATTTTTTATCATATCAATTTTACTGAAACACCTTTCTTAATTTACATAAAATTACAGAAACACCTTTTATTAGTCAAACTGACGTCGTTTTGGGTAGCTGTAGATAATCTTATCTAAAGTGGTTGCAGAATTTTTTTTTTCATATCTTATATTCTAAATGAATTCCATTCTTCTTATATTCTAAAAGAACTCCATTCTTTGGCAAGTTTTGCCATGTGTCACTCCCTCCTTGCATCTCAGATTTCTGTTCACACCATACCCACTTAAAAACTTTCCTTCTTTGGAAATTTCCAACTGTCCCAGTCCTCATTCAATGTCTCACTCGGCTGTTTAATGATGATTTCTACATTGGAATTGAGAGGCTCTTCTAAAATTTGAAATTCAAACTGATCATGATTTCTTTTTTTATTTTTTATTTTTTGTAATTAACTGATCATGATTTTTACATTGGAATGATCACCTCTTTTAAAATTCAAAATATGATTTCGATTTAAATTTAGAAATATCTGAATTTCATTTTTGAAATTCAAATTGTAACGGTGGGAAAAAAATTTAAGGTCTTTAGGTGGCAGACAACTCTCATTTGATCTCTGACTGCTTTTCTTTTGTTGCTTGGGTCTATAAGAAGGAACGTGGGAATAGAAATTTTGTTCTTCCCTCTGGTATTCCAATTTTGCTGATTGTTTATTTTAGAGGGATCGGTTCTTTCTTTTCTTCATTTTTCGTTCTCCCCTACGAGATGTTTTCAACCTATGATTTTATAAAGGATCTTAATCCTACCAAGGAGGACTGGACTGGAGGATTAAGGTTAAGGTCGTTCGATCTTGGAAGGTTCCTAATTTTCAACGTAAGGATTTTGACGACAATGTTGGGATGGTTTTGTTGGATGAACAGGTAGTGCTGGTTGTTCTTCCTTTGTTCTTTATAATCTGTTCTCACTTCGTCTCTGTTGTCGTAGCATGTTTTCGTCTCTGTGTTTGTTGTTATAATTTTCGTTTTCATTGTTTGGATTTTAGCTTTCACTTTTTTGAAAGGTGGAAGGATCCGTGCTACTGTCAAATGATCTTTGCTTCTACATTTTTTTTTAATTCATTTATGTTATTGACTGTAATGTGAACTGTACATATTACACAAGAGTTGTTTGATGAGGATCTAATCTCGGTGAATATAACCTTATGACTGCTTATTCTTCTTTGGGTGCTGTTATACAGACATATAATGCATCTTCAAATGTAACTGAGAATATAAACTAACAGCAGTTCTCTCGCTCATCTTTCGTCTGTTTTATCAGGATGTTGGCTTTTGGCTGGAGACTATAAATCTTGGTAGTTACTGGCAAATTTTTAAAGAAAATGGTGTTAATGGAGAATACCTGGAAGGAATGTCTATGTTCACGACTGAACAAATCCTTCGATTCATTAGACGTTGCCACATGAAGTGGGGAGACTTTATCACATTGTGCAAGGAATTACGACGGATTAAAGGTTTCTCTCTCTCCCTTAAGCAATAAACAGATAATGACATGCCAATAAACTCTCATTTGATATTTATATTTTATTTTACTAATCTGTTGTGATTTCGTCTCTGTTGTGATTTTAAATTTCTGTGTCTGTTGTTATGATTTTTGTTTTCGTTGTTTGAATTTTGGCTTTCACTTTTTTTGTAGGGTGGTAGGATCCATGCTACTGTCAAATGATCTTTACAGTTCCAAAAAAAATCTGTAACAAAGAGGTGTATTTTATAAAATTTGTATCAGCAAGTGAAATAATCACATCATTCCTTAATTCTCTGGTCGACCTAAATGTTCGTCAAATTTCTTCCTTTCTTGATACAGCGAATCCAGAATAGCTAACAGCTCAAGATTATTTCTTGATACAGCGAATCAGAACTGCTAACAGCTCAGGATTATTTAATTTTCCTTTAATGAGTTGATATGTATTTTTTTAATTTTATGGCTTTAATCGGGAGGCATATGATTTAAATTCTGAATCTATTTTCATGCAGCATAGTGCTTCGAATGTAATCGCCTGTCATGCAAATTTGGTGATCTACCTGGATTCTTAATTCTTGGATTTGTCTTTCGGTTTCTATCAATTTTTATTCTTTATGGTGGGAAAGGATTTGGAAATAAAAAATTAAATAAATAATAATTTCTTTTAAAAATCAAAATAAAAAATCAATGGAAAATTAAGTTAATAATTTATGGTGGCAGACAACTCATTCAATTTCCCACTGATTTGTTCATTGGAATTACTCAGCTCTTTTAAATGCTTTTTACATTGGAATTGCTCACTCTTTTGAAATTCGAATTCAGAATTGATTTCAAATTTTGGATTTCAATTTTAAATTTCAAATTGTAATGGTGGGAGAGGATTTGGAAATAAAAAATTACATAAATAATAATTTCTTTTAAAAATCGAAATAAAAAATCAAAGGAAAATTTAAAAAAAAAATTATTAAAATTTAAGAATTATAAAATGAAAATTTTAATTTAGTACATAAGAAAGAAATAAAGCTTTCATTTTTTATTGCAAGAGTGTAATTAACACAAATACTTGCAAAAAATAATTATTTATATAAAAAGCTGACAGTTAGAGGTGGAAAACTGGGCTCGGCCCGGAGGACCGGCCTGTAAGAACTCGCACCGTTAATTAAGGAAATTAATTAATTAAATGTGAGAATTAGGAAATAATTTCATAATTGACCCTAATAATTAATTTGAGGCTTTGATAATTATAGAAAGTGATTAATAATGTTGAAAGTCGCTTTTCTGACGAAAAATGCAGATAGCGGTTCTGCTACTTGGTATAAATGTGTACCGACGAAGTATCCCAGAAAATTATAATAAGTGCATGAATATTCCTAGAATAATATATAGGACTTGTAAAACAAGTTTCAAGTTAAAATAATGAGAATTGATGCGAGAACTGATATTGGCTATGGAAATGCGCGTACCGGAAAGGTTCTGCGAGAAATAAAATAAAATTACGATAGATCTTAGAAAAATGAGTAGGTTCAGATTCCAAAGTTTGGGATTAAAATGCTAAGCGTAGCATTTAACACTAATACAATGCGATTAAACATTAAGTGGCCTATAAATACAACCTTAGGCACAAAACCATAGGCCATACACTCTTCATACGTGAGCCTTTGGTGGCTGATCAGTGTGCTACTGTTCCATTGTCTTCTTCACCATTTTTATGAGCTTTGTGACCACTTTTCTTCCATTTCTCTTCACTTTATACTTGTGTGAGTGAGAGGGATCATGGGGTATAAGTGGGAGGCCTTGATTCTGAGTTAGAAGTTCTGTCTTGGTGAGGTTAGGTGTTGACTTTGTAGTAGGGTTGTGAGAGCCTTTGGTGATGATTCTTTGAGCTTCAAAGAGTCATCTTGGGGTGCAAGAACCAAGCTTTATTGGTCCATTTTCGTTCACCTTGAAGTCTGTACCTAGGAGCTGAAGTGTGAGCTCCAAGAGCACTCTTTTATCTATTTTGAGCTGTTGGTAAACTTCATCAACCTTGACCATTAGTTTAAGTGGTTAAAAATGGAACCTTGATGCATGTAATGAACCTAGGATCATAACCTAAGGATGAGTAATGTTAAACACACCTTAATCGCATGTTTGAGCTTATGTATGCATGAAATGAACCGCCTTTGGGAAGGATATCTCGCGAAATGCAGAACTGCATTCTGTCGCGAAATATCCGGATATGGATATCTAGATATGGATATCCGGATATGTCCCCGACAAATATCCGAATATTCTGGGCTTTTGAGGACAGTAAAGGCACTGTTCATACAGAACTGAGTTATGGGTTTATGGACCCTAGTTTGATGAAGTGGAGCTTCTGTAATGTTAATCTAAGTGATTAAGGGCTTGTGGCTTTGTGAGAAGCCTAAAGACATAAAACGTAAAGGAAAGGCGTTGTCTTTGTGTTAAATGCTTATTAAGTATGATTATTGATATATTGTTGGTCGGAAACAGATTACGATTCTGTTGTGTTTGGGCTTTAAGCTAGTGTGGACTCTTGGCATTGGATAGTTAGCTTGCAAGGTAAGCTTTCGTGTCCTCGGTTTTGCCATTGTTGGTTCCACCATGTCCCATGGGTGGATGGTTATATGCATGATGTTGTTTTCATGATATACTGTTTTGGGAAATGCTATTGAGCTGTTATATGCGAGTGCCTTCATGATATGCATGGGGTGTTCCACCTATATGGTAAGCCCGAGTATGTGGGTCATACAAGATGGTGACGCTATGGGTGAGGTGCAAGTGGCGTTCCTTGTACTAACTGTAGGTAATAGACGTATTCCTGCATTTCTCTGGCCACTAGAATAGTGATAACACACATGGCATGAATATCTGTTGCACTGCATAGTTTTTGGAACTGATATTGTTAACTGCTTTTGAACTTATATTGCACATATAAATGAGCTTGGGGTGGAATATCCTTGAGGACCCCTTGTCTTACTGAGATTTCTGTTTAGAGATCTCACCCAACGTTTGGGGCGCTTATTTCAGGTTCAGGTAACCCAAGGGTTGAGACCTCTAGTGGCAGGAGGCCAGAGCTTAGCTGATAGTTGATACTAGCTGATTATGCTGTTTAGGCTTTTTATGCTTGGATGTTGGATCATGCTTATTACTTCATGCGTTTAGCTTCATTTGATAGATTACTTTGTTGAGACTCTGTTGTTTATGTTGTTTATTTGGTGAGCATGGGGATTGTCTATGCCACCTTGACTTGATTATGTTTTAGTTTGACTTGTGTTGTAATAATGTTTTAGATACTCACTGTTATTTTATATTATGAGGTATTTCAGTTAGTTATCATTTGCAATTGCATACAGGCGATATTTTATGAAATTAATTAAGTAATCAACTTGGCTAAGATTAATGACGTCATAATTGAACAGAAAAAGATATTCCGCATTTTTAATTAAGCGTGGCTTAATACGATGACATGTTAACAAACCGGGTATACACGGGATGTTACACGGTCCGCTAATATACTTTTATAATTCAATTGAAATTTTATCTTTCTTCTTTTATAATTAAAGGGAAAATAGTATCTAATGTTACTTTAGACAACTTTGTCTAATGTTCATCGAAACGACGTCGTTTTACGGTTGAAAAATTAAAAAATTAGAATAATAAAGACTATTATAACCATGAAATAAATTCAAATTACAAAAACATCATGATTTTCGCCCTAAAATGACGTTGTTTCGATGAACATTAGATAAAGTTATCTAAAGTAACTTTAGAAAAAACAAACCCATAATTTAAATTACTAAATCTGATTTTAATTTTTGTAGATACAAATTTGTGAAATTCCAACGACTAACGACATTAATCCTTGCAAAAAAAAAAAACTTATTTATATAAAATGCTGACAGTTAGATGTGGAAAACTGGGCTCGGTCCGGAGGGCCGGCCCGCTAATATATTTTTATCATTCAACTGAAATTTTATCCTTCTTCTTTTATAATTAAATTACTAAATCTGATTTCAATTTTTATAAATATAAATTTGTGAAATTCCAAAGACTAACGACACAAATTCTTGCAAAAAAAAAATTATTTATTATTATTTTATAAATCTGATTGTAGCAAATGAAACCTCATCTATGAGATAAAATATAAAAACCTAGACGAAACTATAAAAATCTTTTTTGTGGATAAATATAAAAACCTTTTATATACTGATAGTTAAAGGTGGCAAACTGGACTCGGTCCGGAGGGCCGACCCACAAACACTTTTTTATAATTAAATTAAAATTTCATCCTTCTTCTTTTATAATTAAATTCCTAAATTTGATTTTAAATTTTGTAAATACAAATTTGTAAAATTCTAAATACTAACGACACAAATTGTAACAGCTCGTGTTAACCCGGTTTGTTAACATGTCATCGTATTAAACTATGCTTAATTAAAATGCGGAATAACTTTTTCTTTAATTCAATTATGACGTCATTAACCTTAGCCAAGTTGATTACTTAATCAATTTCATAAAATAACGCGTGTATGTAAATTGCAAGATAACTAACTGAATACCTCATACATAGATATTAAAGTGAATGTCTAAAGTCACAAGTCTACAACATGTAGTCCGGACAATATGTTGATACATTATCCAACTTTAAATAAAACAAGACATAATCAAGTCTATGTGGCATGGACAAACCCCATGCTTACCAAATAAGGCAACAATGCCCAATAACAGTCTCAACAACAAACATCATAGTACTATCTGAAGCTAAAAGCATAAAACAGTAAACAAGATCTAGCATCCAACATGTCAGCACATACAGCAATATCTAACTCAACTCTGGCCTCATGCCACCCGAGGTCTCAACCCCAGGATTACCTGAACCTGAAATAAGCGTCCCCAAATGTGGGGTGAGATCTCTAAAAAGAAATCTCAGTAAGACAAGGGGTCCTCAAGGATCTTCCACCCCAAGCTCACTTACATGTGTAATATAAGTTCTAAAAGCTGTAATTTCCAGTATAAGTTCCAAAAGTATGCAGTGCAACAGATATCCATGCCATATGAGTTATCACTATTCTACTGGCCATAAAAAATGCAGGAATACATTTATTACCCACATAGTAGTACAAGGAACATCGCTTGCACCTCACCCACAGCCTCACCATGTCGTATGCGTCACATACTCAGGCTTACCGTATAGGTGAACCCACATGCATATCATAAAAGCACATTGCATATAAAAGCTCAACAGCATTTCCAAAACATCAAAAACATGTAACATAGCATGCATAAACCACATCCCCATGGGACATAGTGGAACCACAACATGGCTAAACCGAGGACACGAAAGCTTACCTTACAAGCAATCAATCCAAGCCAAGAGTCCAACCACTCTCAAAGTCCAAACACAGCAGTATCACAATCTGTTATGGATCAATAATATATCATTAACCAAAGCTCATACGTATAAGCATAAAGACTACGTTTTCCTTTTACGGTTTATGTTTTAAGGTTTCCCACAAAGCCATAAGCCCTTAACCCCTTAGGTTCTGGCTTAGATAAGTTATTACAGAAGTCCAACTTCCTCAATCTAGGGTCCACAAACCCATAAATTAGTTCTACATGAACAGTACCTCACTGTTCATCGAAATCCCATAATATCTGGATATATGTCGAGGGCATATCCGGATATCCCATATCCGGATATCACAGAACCCCATATCCGAATATCAATATTCGGATACCATATCCGGATATCAATATCCGGATATTTCTCGAACACGTATCCGGATATTTCACGACAGAATGCAGTTTCTGTATTTCGTGAAAACTCCCACCAAATGTCCAACTTTTAACACTTGAATACGTTAAAGCATGCATCTTTAATCTGTTTTAGGTTCACATACCGATTGGTTACTTGTTTAGCTTATTAAACATGGCAAGACACAACCTTTAAGCCACAAAACTTAAGATCAAAGATGATGAAGCTTACCCAAGCTTGAAACAACCCAACAATGGTGCTCTTGGAGCTCACAAGTCAGCTCCAAGGTACTGACTTTAGGGAGGATGAAAATGGAGCAACAAGTTGAGTTCTTTCCTCACCAAGGAAGCTACTTGAAGTTTTTACAACCACACTCAAGACTCCTACACCATACAACACAAACTCAGCCCCACACCTTCACCCAACACAGCTCTCTCAACTCAGAAAAAGCCCAACAATGCAGTCCCAAGGCTAACTCTCACCCTCACCAAGTGTTTAGAATGATGAAACAAGCATCAAAGGTGATAACTTGGCCAACAAATGAAGGGGAAGAGCAATGGAGCACTATTCTGATCAGCCTCCACCAACACTCACGCATAGAGTCAGTTTTCTAGGGTTGTGTGCCCTTAATAAAGGTATATATAGGCCACATGGCCACTTAACGCGCAGTATTAGCATTAATAGCTACACAAAAGATTTTAATCCCAAATTTTGGAATCTTAACCTACTCATTTTTCTAAGATTTTTCTTATTTTTATTTTATTTTTCGGAGCACCTTTCCGGTACGCGCTTTTCCATAGCCAGTATCAGTTCAGGCATCAGATATCATTATTTTGACTTGAAACTCATTTTACGAGTCCTACATATTATTCTAGTAATTATCATGTACTTATTATAATTTTCCGGGATACTTCACCGGTACACATTTATACCGGGTAGCATAACCGGTATCTGCGCTTTTTGCCCGAAAAGCGACTTTCAGCATTATTACCCACTTACTATAATTATTAGAGTCTCATGATAATTATTAGGGTCAATTATTGAATTATTTCCTAATTATCACATTTATTTAATTAATCTTCTTAATTAGCGGTGCGGGTTCTTACACAAATCCTTGCAATAATAATTATTTATTATTATTTTTTAAATGTGATTGCAATAAATGAAAGTCAATCTCAAAGATTAGTGTAATTGCTTTGATTCTGTTCATATGCATTTGTTGCAATGTAAGCAAAAAATATGACTTATACATGCTTATTTGATTAAGTTGCATTCAAATTCCGTTCAGACAACATTTTTTTTTTGTCCTTCAAAAAATGTAATCCAATCTTTTTTTTGCTGATACGTATGACTTTTGGATGTTAACATATTAGTGTTACTTATTTAATGGATTTTTTCCTTCTGTATCGTTGGCACAAGGAACGAAAATCACACAAGAAATGACATATTTAATAAGTGTTGAACTCATTCCTCCAATGATTGCTACGAAATGACACTGAATGAATAGCATTTTCATAGTATAGGTAGAAGCTGATATTTTAAATCCATATTTGCTTGGTGTTATTGTTAGCTTGATTTTGTTGATGAATGTTATAGTTAGCAATGATTTGTACGCATTTTTCTTTTTATATCCCTTTCTCATGTTAACATTGTGTATTATAACGTATTATGATGTAATTGTATGTAAAATTAATTATCCCTCTGAATAACAGATTTTTGTTTGTGGTTGATATTTGCAAACCTCTGTGTCAATGTTGTAATTTTTTTCACCTGAAATATAGAACAAAATAACTACATACTTTTTTATAAGTATAAGTTTTGTAGTGCGATTAACCAACCACGGCGGACGGAAAATTTTTTGATCTTTTTGGTAATACACTAGTATACATATATAGGGCTTGTCGTTTCTCAAGCTGCTTGATATAATTTTATATTCGGCTACTAAATCATAACCATACAAAGATGGATCAATGGTGATAAAGGAAGAGAGAGAAAAATGGAATCATAATCATTCAAAGCTGAATCAATTAATATAAGGAAATAAATAAAAAAATAGCTTACCAAAAAAAAAAAAAACAACGTAGTTTTGGGGCCGAATATAAACTTATCTCAAGTTGCCGGAGAAATATTTTTCCCATATATATATATATGTGTGTGTGTGTGGTGAAATTATTTTTCTAGCTATTGGACGTCCAGCAATAAATCTTACACCATTAATTGATTTTGATTTCCCACATTTTATATTTTCACTCATCTTTGTATGATTATGATTCTCCGAATTTATCTGCTGGATGTGAAGCGGCTAGAAAAATGATAACACTATATGTATATATAAGGATATTTATAATTATTTTATTAGCATTACTAGTAACAAAATGATTGTAAAAAAGTTATAAGAATAAAGGGATAGTAAATATGATGCATTATCGCATATATATTTTTTTGCATTATCACATGTTATCTCCATAATATCAAACTCTTTGATTCAGGGTCCAATTCACTAAATTAACTAAATAAGATCATCAAATTCTTTGAAATTCACAAATTCTCTTATCATGCCCGTTATTTTAACTAAGACATTAAATTTATACATGCCAAAGTAGAAACTATTATTTATTATAATTAAGAGCATGTTTGAATGGGTTTTATTTTTCTAACAACTTTTTTTCAAAATAATAATTTTTTTTACTTTATGTGTGCAATTTGGATACAATTTTCTTTAAAAGAAAAACGACAAAATGATACTTTTATTTTAGGGTAATATTCTTTTTGGATAAAAAAATACATCTTAAGATTGTTATATGGGTAAAGAATAAAAAAGATGGATATAGAAATCAATTGTGCTAAAATCTGAAGAGGACATTATCTTTGTATTACAGGATTTTATCTTGAACACCTAGGGCATGTTTAATACATAGTATATAATAAACCCTGATAGTATAAGACATGATAGTATAAGACCTGATAGTATAAGATTTGATTAAATTTTAATATTATTCAGCGTTTGGCATGATATTGTATAAGATAATATATTGTATAAGATAATATCATTCAATATTTAATAACACACTGTATAATACTGGATAGGTTAAAAATAAATATTTTTGTCAAAAATACATTTTAATAATGAATTTACATAATTCTTCCAAATATATCAAATGATATTATTTTTTATAGAAATATGTTGATCAGTATGTCCAAAAAATATATTAATTTTTATAAAAATAAAAATCTCCAATATTTTAAAAAATTATATATTGAAAAATTATTTTTTATTTTAATATACTAATATTAAAATAAAATATTAATTCTTGAGAATTGCATTGGTTAATAGATGAACCCCTTATCACGCCTAATCCTACCCTCCTTAGCTTGATTAAGTTATACATCATTTTGATGTATAAAGGAATCCTGCTGTATAAGTTTATACTATACGATGGTCATACTAAACAACTAAAAATATCATAACATATAATATAAACTTATACTATCAAATCTTATACATCGTACCAAATAAGACCTAGCTTCAAAATCAACCGTATAAAAGCACAACTATAAATGCATTCAATAAAGTCGACTGTCTAGCAGGACCGTTCCACTTGAATGTTTCAACTGAGTCTCACATGTTGAAATTATGCATTACGGCCGGAGAATAACTTTGAATTTATTCAACAACAAAAAAAAAATTATGCATTCCTTGCAATCTGTCCCCACCATATTTAACAAACTGCATAATGCATATAAGTAAACCATGAAAAGTCCTTGTCCTGGCCTATATCATTTATCATTTATCAGCATTAATTGGAGGAGAACTTCCAGGAAACGGCATTGTCACCCTCACAAGTCATGCATCGGTGTAGATTCCATGTTTACATCTCAAACGTTCATTCAATCTTCAACCAATAATCTCACAATTCCTTTGTTCAAAAGCGTGTAATTTGTAGTCGATCCATTGTCCTCACTCCTCAACATGTTACTTTCACCGGAAAAAGTTTGAACAAAATTTCAAACTGAATTCTTAATTTCCACACCGGCGACTGTCATATATATATATATATATATATATATATATATATATATAGGTAGGATCTTTCACATCTCATCTGAGAGCCGTTAGATCAAAAAAGATTAATGGTGTCACATATTTATAAATTATAGTCGTTGATCTTTTTTGATCTAACGCATTCAGATGATGTGTCAAACTTCAAATTTGACACCGGTGTCAATGGATCCTGCCTCATATATATATATATATATAGGAAAACATTTTCTCATGTAGGAGAGTTATTTTCTCCTACTAGTGACTCTTCGATTTTCGTGCAATATTTTCTTTTGTTTTTTTATTTTTTGATAGGTGTGGGCCCCCTATAAGATGTGTCTAAAACATTAGAAAATTTTCTCATACCGCATGAGAAAATCAAAACCATATATATATATATATAGGGATAAACATTTCTCAAACCGTTTTTCAGCTAGCTCCAAAACTACGTCGTTTTGATTAATTAAGGGTGTTTATGTAATTTTAGGTGAATTAATGAAGGGTATTTCCGTAAAATGTATTGATATAAAAATAAATAAAATTACAAAAACACCCTTCATTAATTCACCTAAAATTACATAAACATCCTTCATTAATCAAAACGACGTAGTTTTGGGACTAGCTAGAGATAAACTTATCTCACATATGTTTTTCCTATATATATATATATATATATATAACAAGTTCATCATTACTTAAAGCTTAATATTAAAATTTGAGTTAAGCATGGCAAACAGTGGTTGCAGTTTATTAATATTGACACTCATATTTGGTACAACCTCTTGTGCGTTGTTCCTTCCATCCGTTATAGCTTCTAATTCTTCATTCATAAATCAGGAACTACAGGCTTTGGTTCAAAGTGGTTGGTGGAATCATGACCAAAATGTCTCAAATAACCATTGTAATTGGACTGGCATCATGTGTAATGAAGCTGGAAGCATTATAGAGATTTCATATTTGGATACTATTCCATTTGAATTGCGGCGGATTCAGAACTTGAACTTTGTTTCCTTCCTCAATTTAATCCGTCTAGATCTTAGAGGGATGCATCTTAGAGGAAGTATCCCCAAAGAAATAGGTGCACTTACAAAGCTTGTTTATCTTGACCTCTCCTACAATCTTCTCCAAGGTGAGCTTCCTAAATCACTTTCAATTCTTACTCAGCTTGAGTACCTTGATCTTTCAGGCAATTTTCTTAGTGGTGTTATCCCTTCTACTTTGGGTCAATTGAAGAATTTGACTTATCTTCACCTTAGTTTTAATCAAATTGAAGGTCTCATACCACTACAACTAGGGATTTTGTCTAATTTAAAGGAATTAGATCTTTCAAATAATTTACTTGTTGGCTCAATCCCTTCAACTTTGGGTCAGTTGAAGAATTTGACTCATCTCAAACTTAGTTCTAATCAAATTGAAGGTCTCATACCACTAGAACTAGGGAATTTGTGTAATTTAAAGGAATTATATCTTTCACAAAATTCACTCACTGGTTCAATTCCTTATACTTTGGGTCAGTTGAACAATTTGACCTCTCTCTATCTTGATTCTAACAAAATTGAAGGGCTTGTACCAGTAGGATTGAGAAATTTGTCCAATCTAGAGCTATTAGATCTTTCAAATAACTCACTCATTGGTTCAATTCCCTCTTCTTGGTGTCAATTGAAGAATTTGGTCTTTGTGGCCCTTGATTCCAACCAAATTGAAGGCCACATACCAATAGAACTAGGGAATTTGTCCAATTTAGAGGGATTATTTCTTTCAAATAATAGGATCTCAGGATTTATACCTCCAAAACTTTTTCAAATGGCCATCAATCTTTCAAATATAGACCTTTCTCACAACAACCTTTCTGGTTCTATCCCATCTTCTATCCTAATTTGTCCCCCCTTTGCTACCACTTCCAAAACAGTGGATTTAAGCTACAACTTGTTAAATGGAAGCATCACTTCCCAAATTGATTGTGTTTATTACCTTAACCTTAGCCACAATTTTCTCAGCGGTGAGATTCCATATAATTTGGGGATAAATTCTTCCATAGAAATGTTGGATCTTAGTTATAATAATTTCACAGGTAAACTGCACCAGGAACTTTCTCTTATAGGACATATAAACCTTTCATATAATTCCTTTGACTTTTCAAGAGATCTTGATTATGAGTCACAATCACCAGATTATTGTTATTTCAAGGAAGACTCATTAATCAGTTACAATCCACCAAATTTCACATTCTGTCATTCTGTCCACCAAACCAATCATCATCACTCTAGTAAAGCTAAGCATTTCATTCTAATTTCTCTTCCTATCATTTGTTTCATTATTCTTGTACTTCTTTCAACATTATATTTCACAAGATGTATTTCTAAGATCAAATTTGAAGGAAGATCAACAAAGAATGGAGACTTGTTTTCTATATGGAACTATGATGGTAAAATTGCATTTGAAGACATCATTGAAGCAACAGAGCACTTTCACATCAAGCACTGCATTGGAACTGGTGCATATGGCAGTGTCTATAGAGCACAACTACCGAGTGGCAAGATTGTTGCATTGAAGAAACTCCACCAAATGGAATCTCAAAATCCTTCTTTTGACAAGAGTTTCCGCAATGAGGTCAAGGTGTTAACAGAAATCCGTCATAGAAACATTGTAAAGCTTTATGGCTTTTGCCTCCACAACCGATGCATGTTTTTGGTCTATCAATACATGGAAAGAGGTAGCTTATTGTATGTCTTAAGCAATGATGTGGAAGCTGAGGGGTTGAATTGGAGCAAGAGGGTGAGTATCATTAGAGAAATGGCACATGCTTTGTCCTACATGCATCATGATTGTACCCCACCAATTGTTCATCGAGATGTATCAAGTAGCAATGTTTTGTTGAACACTCAATTGGAGGCTTATGTCTCAGATTTTGGCACAGCTAGACTCCTTGATCCTGATTCTTCAAATCAAACCCTAGTAGTTGGCACATATGGGTATATTGCCCCAGGTGATGTTTGATTTTTTTTTTTTACTTGGATAATAAGTTCTATTATAACTCC
>JAVKPL010003418.1:0-20152 GCA_032173675.1 Gastrolobium villosum
AATCCTTGGATTTTCACTAATCCACCAATTTTCCTTTCTCAATATAATATAAAAATAAACATTTAAATATATGAGGTGTTATATTCACCCCACCTTTTTGAAATTTTGTCCGCAAAATTAAATCATACCTGCTCACTAACTCAGGATACAGCCGGAGAATCTCGTCCTCCCGCTCCCAAGTAGCCTCCTCAGGTGTGCGGCCTTCCCACTGAATCTTCAGCATGGGAATCACTTTACTTCTTAGTCTCCTTTCACTGCGGTCCAATACTGCAATAGGACCGATGGGAGTCTTCAAGTTCTCCCTGATTTCAATATTATCCGGCATCACAACATGTGACTCATCCGGAACATAACGTCGCAACTGCGACACATGAAAAACATCGTGTAAATTAGATAACTGCGGGGGTAAGGCAAGCTGATAGGCCACCAATCCGACTCTTTTCATAATCTGATATGGCCCAATGAACCGTGGACTCAGCTTCCTCACACCCAACGCACGGCCAACACCTGTGACCGGCGACAAACGTACGAAAACATGGTCACCTTCCTCAAATTCCAGCGGTCTATGCTTATTGTCATAGTAACTTTTCTGCCGATTCTGTGCTTGTTTCAATTTTTCTCTGATCATTTCAATTTGCACTGTCGTTTCCTGCACAAAATTCGGACCAAATCTTTCTTTATCGCCTACCTCAGTCCAACAAGTGGGCGTACGACACCTCCTGCCATACAAAACCTCATATGGTGCCATACCCAGACTGGAATGAAAACTGTTATTATAAGAAAATTCCACCAATGGTAAGTACCTATCCCAAGCATTACCCTGTTCCAGTGTGCAAGCTCTCAGCATATCCTCAAGTGTCTGTATGGTCCTCTCAGTCTGACCATCAGTCTGCGGGTGATAAGCAGTGCTCAGTCGAAGCTGAGTGCCAAAAGCCTGTTGCAAAGCTCCCCAAAAACGCGAAGTAAACTTCGGGTCCCGATCGCTAACAATGCTAACCGGTATCCCATGGAGCCTAACAATCTCCTTTACATACAGTGTAGCCAACTTCTCTGTGGTGTAGTCCACTCGTACTGGTAGAAAATGTGCAGACTTCGTAAGTCGGTCCACAATAACCCAAATCGAATCATAACCAGCTTGAGTTCGCGGCAATCCCACAACAAAATCCATTGAAATACTCTCCCATTTCCATTCAGGTATATCCGGCGGCTGAAGTAATCCAGCAGGTTTCTGATGCTCTATCTTTACTTTCTGACACACCAAGCACTTAGACACGTACTCGGCAACATCCCTTTTCATCCCAGGCCACCAGAACTTTACTTTCAAATCTTGGTACATCTTTGTGGCACCTGGGTGGATAGCATATTGACCCTTATGGGCCTCAGTCATAACTTCCTCAGCAAGTTCCTTGGGCACAACAATCCTGCCCTGATATAACAACAACCCCTGTTCATTAACAGATATGCCACTCTGGCCTTTCAGATACTTTATACTTTCATTTCTGATTTGAGTCTCCTTAATCTTTTCATGCAGCTCGTTCTCAATCCGAGTCAACTCCATATCACACATTCTTCCTGCAAAGAAATCCGTTATTTTCATATCACGGAATTGCTCAATCACTTCATTGTCCCACATCATCATATGAGATAAGTTAACCGACTTCCTACTCAATGCATCGGCCACAACATTGGCCTTTCCCGGGTGGTATTTCAGCTCAAAATCATAATCTTTCAAGAATTCAACCCATCTACGCTGCCTCATATTCAGCTCCTTCTGATCAAACAAATATTTCAAGCTTTTATGGTCGCTGAACACCGCAAATTTCATCCCATACAGAAAATGCCTCCAAATTTTCAAGGCAAACACAATAGCAGCCAATTCCAAGTCGTGCGTCGGATAATTTTCTTCATGTGGCCTCAACTGCCTAGACGCATATGCAATCACTTTTCCTTCCTGCATCAGCACGCTCCCTAAACCTTTCTTAGAAGCGTCACAATATAATACAAACTCACCCTCCGGATCAGGTAGAGTCAACACCGGAGCAGTAGTCAATTTCTCTTTAAGTAGCAGAAAGCAGTCCTCACATTCCTGGGTCCACACAAAAGGAGTATCCTTCCGTGTCAATCGGGTCAACGGTAGAACCATTGCAGAAAATCCCTGTATAAATCGGCGATAATAGCCAGCAAGCCCCAGAAAACTTCTAATCTCCGTCACAGTCTTAGGTCGTTCCCAGTCACTCACCGCTTCAATCTTGCTTGGATCCACTGCAACACCACTTGCAGAAATAACATGACCCAAAAATTGCACCTCAGACAACCAGAATTCACACTTAGACGGTTTAGCATACAGTTTCTTGTCTTTCAACACCTGCAACACAGTCCTCAAATGGTCCATGTGCTCCTCTTTACTCTTAGAATAGATCAAAATGTCATCAATGAACACAATTACAAACTGGTCCAAATACGGTTTAAAAATGCGGTTCATATAGTCCATGAACACCGCCGGGGCATTAGTAAGCCCAAAAGGAATCACTTGATATTCAAAATGTCCATATCTGGATCGGAAAGCTGTTTTAGGTACATCCTCCGGTTTAATCCGAATCTGGTGATATCCGGACCGGAGATCAATCTTTGAAAATACACAGGCACCCCTCAACTGATCCAATAAATCATCAATACGCGGTAATGGGTACCGGTTCTTAATAGTCACTTTATTCAGCTGTCGGTAGTCAGTGCACAATCTCATGCTACCATCCTTTTTCTTTACAAATATCACCGGTGCTCCCCACGGAGACACACTCGGCCTAATAAAATTCTTCGCAGACAATTCTTCAATGTGTTTCTTCAACTCAGCCAACTCAAGTGGCGACATCCGGTATGGAGCCAAGGAGATCGGCCCCACACCAGGCAGTAGGTCAATCGAGAATTCAATCTCTCTCTCAGGTGGGAATTCCGGTATTTCATCCGGAAATACATCCTCAAACTCATTAACAACTGGAATAGCAGAAATCTCCTCCTTTTTATCACCCACCAATCCGCCCAACAAGACATAACCCAAATCTCCAGCCTTCAAGGCTTTCACAGTTTGACTTACAGACAAATACAAAGACGGACAAACAGACGGCCTCTCGTGAGATAGCAACAACCTCTTCCCGCAGCAATCAATCATTGCGCAGTTCCGAGACAACCAATCCATCCCCAAAATCAAATTGACAGAGGCCAGGGGTAAGATAATTAAATCAATGGTGTAACCCCTGCCTAAATAGGTGAATTTCACATCTTCACAAATCCAAGACGATTCACTAACCTCTCCTGTAGCGGTAGTAATACGCATCGGAGGAACCATCCGTGTTACCTTTAAGTCCAACGCCTTAGCCACATAGTCCGCCACAAATGAATGTGTTGCTCCCGAATCAAACAACACAGATAAATCAACATTAGAGAGAAAAATTATACCTTTAACCAAATTCGGAGCCTTTTCAGTACGTTGCGCATTTGTAGTATAAACTCGTCCCACAGTAGGAACAACAGCAATAGGAGCAGCAGTAGTAGTAGCTGGCGGCAAGGCCTGCAGATTCGCAGCCTGCCCCGAAGAAGATGGACAATTTCTAGCAAAGTGGCCATTCCGACCACATTTATAACAAGCCGACGGATCAGCACCACACACACCTTTGTGGTATTTACCACACTTCCCACATTGTGGGGTAGGATATCTGTTCGCAGCACCACCACCACCAGTATTTCCACCCCTCTTGAACTGACCAGGAGGCTGCCTCACATGCAACCCCCTACCTCTATTATTATTATTGAAACCTCCTCTGTTAGTATTACCAGAAGGACCAGGTGTCCTCTTAACATCTTGCTCTTTTGCCGAATCAGATTTCGGATACCTTCCATAAACAGTCTCGACCCTCTTACATTGGGTCACCAAATCAGCAAAGTTCCTCACCGCAGTATTAGACATCCTCTTTGCAATCTTCTCACTCAGCCCTCTTTGAAATTTAGCTGACAAGAATTCCGGAGTAGGTAGAGTACCTCCATAATTAGCAAACTTCACAAGCTCATTAAATTTCGCCACATAGGCATCCACAGTCATAACTCCCTGTACCAGATTATCAAATTCACCTTGCTTTGCCTCCCGAACATCGCGGGGAAAATATTCTTCATGAAATAATCCTTCAAATAAAGTCCAAGTAAGAACCTCACCCTGAATAACAAATGGGCGAGACACATTGTCCCACCACTCCTGGGCATCACCCTCCAGCATATAAACAGAATACAATAACTTCTGCGGATCTTGGCATCTCATAACTTGAAAAATCTTATCCATGCCCCTCAACCAAGCAGTGACCTCCTTTGGGTCCCTTGACCCCAGAAATGCGGGTGGCTTATGTTTCCTAAAAGATATGAGCCTACGCTCATCGTCAGCATTATCAAGCACCTGCCCAGCAGCCCCAGTAGATTGGGCAACAGATGACGGATCAGGAACATAGCTAGGATCAGTAGTAGTATGATGACTAGCCTCACCAGTGTGGTGACTAGCCCCACTCTCCCCCTGTTGAGGAGTAACAGATGGCGTCGGTGTAGGAGTCACCGTAGCCGTGTGTGGAGGTGTATTCTCCCTCCTAGGACGACCTCTATCCGCCCTCATCTCAGCCATAAAGGCCTGCATCATATCCTGATTAGCTTTCATCAGGTTCTCAGTCATATTTCTATTTGCAGCCGTTTCCGCCTGCAGAGCATTCAGTGCTGCAGTGACCGGATCCGGTGGCAAAGGACCTGCACCACGTGCCCCACGGCGACCTCGTGCCCTACTCATGATATCTGTACATGTAACACAAAGGAATGAGTTGATCAGACCCACACTGAGGAATCACATATACATTAATCATAAATAGTTCACAGATAGCTATGACACACAAGATACAACATACACAAACAATCAGAGTTCCCTAAACAAAACTGCTCTGATACCATAAAATGTAACAGCCCGTTGTACACCGGTATTGTTAACATTGATTATGATATTAAGCGCAGTTACAATCACAGTGATTAGATTAATTAAATTACGGGCAAATTTTTCTTTTTAACATATTCCCTTTTTTACATAAACACTTTTTCCGTAATCAATTAAAACCACACTATAATTGTAAATGCCATTTGCGGAATCATACACTTTTAACATCATAAATCTTTCTTTTTATTCAATTCATTTAAACTCACCATCTTACTCTCTCATTTTACCAAGTTATAGTCCTTTACGTTATCTACGTGTGGTTTCAAACCACGTATCATTTGGAGTTCTACCCATCAAGTTATACCCCTTTCTTTTAATCTAGAAAAACCTTAATTTTCGAAATTTACACTGTGGTAATCGATTACCAGTGGGTGGTAATCGATTACCACCTGTCAAAAATGAGGCAGTAGCCAATTTTTCAATTCCTCTGTTCTGGTAATCGATTACCAACTTTGGGTAATCGATTACCTCACATGGTAATCGATTACCAAAGGCCAGTAATCGATTACCAGTGCAGACAGTAGCTAATTTTTCGTCCCCTGTTGCATGGTAATCGATTACCATGCTTGGGTAATCGATTACTATGCAGCAAAATGACAGATTACAGCAGTTTTGAGCCCCAAAAAGGGTGTGTAATCCATCCCTAACCCCTTGGTACTCCACATAACACATAATCATGTCCTAATGTTGGCTCTAGGCCCTTCCATCATGCATTTTCCTTAAGTTTAACATCAATTACATCATTCTCAAAATAATGGCCATTTACATGCAAATATGGACCATTTTTACAACATTACACATCAAGACTTCAAGGCTATGAATGTGGCAATGGACAAGTCCCATGCTCACTCAAAATATACAGTTATCCATGCCATGAATAATAAAACATAAATCAAGACTTAGCATATGACCATGAACACTAACAAAAGCATGGAAATGACATCATGCAATATGTTCATGACCTAAGTCTCAAAATACTAATGGTATGCTATGTGCACTCCATAAACTCCTCCAAAAGGTCATGCAATCCAATGCACCGCATGCCAATCCAACGTCCACTATACGGGCTTCTTGCCCGAAGCTCCTCCCGGCTCATAGTGACCTGAAATGTGGTCCCCCAAACACGGGGTGAGATATACGGATATATCTCAGTAAACCAATGGAGCTAGAGGCTCTCTCCACTCCATGGCTCACTAAAATGTATCAAAATGACATAATATGGCATGCAAGTAAAACAATATCACCATCCACCTGGAGACACCCAAGAACATCCACTCATGGATTCATGTTCAAGGACTCCATCATATAACTCCCGAGACAGTCCTGGCGCCTCTCCCATGGTTGAGAAGACTCCATGGCAATACCCAACCGGAACTCCTCATGAGCCCTATCCGGCGGACGTCCCCCGCTTGGATCATCCTGATGTCGCTCCCAGAGTCAACACCATGGCATCTCCAACTGGCATTCTCCCGTAGGACGAACCCAGCGGATGTCCAAACCAACACACGTCAACTGGCCAGTGACCAAACAATTTTTCACAAAATACAAGCAATATGCATACAAGCACACAAACACATCATGTCATAACTACATAATCCAACCACAACCTTCCTCTAGGTGTGGTGGAGCTCACTAGGGATTAAACCCAAGTTCCAAGAGTTTACCTTAACACGAGCAACACCGTTCCAAACGTATGCTCCAAATCAACTTTTCACAATTCCAACCGTGTGAGGCACCCTACAACAAACAACAAATCCAAATTACACAAAAACTCATTTTTCATGAAATTTCCTCAAATTCGCCTAAGTTAAAAACCTATATTTTTCACCAAAAATTAACATAGCATTTCTAGCTTACAAACATGATTCTAAGGCCTTTTCATCTAATAGCATTTTTGCATTTGGGCTCTCTATCATCACACATCTAAAATCAAAGCTTTGAACACAAATTCATAGATCTAAGAAATCAACTATCAAAAGACCACAAATATACTTACAATGTGTAGTATGATCACCACCAAGGCTTCACTAAACCATTTGAAGATCAAAACTCCAAGAAATCTCCAAAAACACTAATGGGTCGGATCTGACTTGCTCAAAAACGCGGCCAAAGAGATGGATTCAAGGCTTCTAAGTGCTACCAATGGCTTTGGAAGGTTGTTTACGATAGATTTCAACACCAAAATCAAGCGATTCGGTGGAGAAACGAAGAAATGGGAAGAAATGGGAGAAATGGTGAAAATGGCTTCTTTTTCTCACTGTGAGCGCGCGAGAGATGGAGAGGAAAAGAGAGAAAGAAGGAAAGAAAAGGAGGTGGGGCCAAGTGACTTCGGTCACACGGGTCCCACACGCGATCTAACTTTAACTCCGATAAAAATTCCGATCATAAATTCTTAATCTACATATTTTTCCAGTCCATGACATATTTTTATTTCTCCAAAATCTTGATAAAAATTTCACACCTATCGGTACACTCACACCTCACTTTTTAACACTTAAAAATCACTATTCATCAATTTTTCCCAAATTTGCCTATTCACTCAATTTTCCGCCCTGGTTCCATTTCCAGCATTATTTTTGTCATATGAAATCTCTAACTCAATATTTCAGCCTCATAACACACGGTCGGCAAATTACCATTTTGCCCTTTTTGCCCTTTTTGGACATAATCCTTGGATTTTCACTAATCCACCAATTTTCCTTTCTCAATATAATATAAAAATAAACATTTAAATATATGAGGTGTTATAAAAATTATCTTATTCATTTGGTATCAAAACTATGCATATATGATTTTAAAACCCATTTTTTAATTATTAAAATAATTCTAAATTTGCATATAGAACCTAAAGTTAATGATAAAATTTCGTTTGGAATTTTTTGCAATTGATCTTGAAAGCCTTGGGGTTTTTGAAATTTTCTAACCATATATCATATGCATATTTTCATTGAATACTCTAAGAAAATTTCAAATCTAAAATTTTGGGTTAAAATTACATGAAAGTTTAGAAAAAAATTCAAATTTTTTTCAATGGATACATTGAAACCTTAAATTGCTTTGGGGCTTTTGAAAAACAAGCTTTTAGTTATCTATTGATGCAAAAATTGTTTTAAATTGTTTCCTATAGTGTAGGAATTTCCATGAATGTATTATTAAAATATAGGGTTCATATTATGAAAGTTTCAATCTTTCTTTAAATTGATATTGTTTCATTGATGTAAAAGGAAAATTGGTTTGAGGGTTTTAGTTCCCCTGTTATTTTTTCACTGTTTTATGTTATTTTTAATACAAAAATCACACGTTTTTGTGCCAAGAAAAAACCGCGACCCATAACTTGAAAAATCACTTTTTAAAGTTCCAAAATTTCTCAAAAATATTTTTTTTATATAGATTATATTAAAATCTCGTTGGTTTCTTTTTTATGGGTTGTTTTTCACTCAAAAATATGCTCTCTCTATGGCGGAACTCAATTTCGAGCAGTCAACCTGCCAAAGGAAGAAAAAAACACTGCAATAAAATAATCTCAAGAAATCCTAGGGGTTGGGGTGAGATTGTGAGAGAGACATCCTATTTATTTGTTTCACTAAAAAGTCTCACGAAATCCACATCAATAAAAAATCCATTAAAATCGTCGAATTTTTAATTATCATAAGATTGTGTCCATTGTTTAAAATCCATATTGAATACCAACGAATTTGGACGGATTCTAAAATAATGGCTTTTTGACCCTTTTGCCCTTTATTAATTAATTAATAACCATTTTGTCCCTTATCCAAAACTATCTATCCATTCTGCCCCTCTTTAATCGATTAACTCGAAGATTTAATCGATTAAATGGTCAAAACTGACAAAAATGGTTGACTTGATGATTTAATCGATTAAATATCCTTCTTAATTGATTTAATCGATTAAAACTTATATTTAATTGATTAAATATCCCAAATGAGCGCGAAAACATTGATTGAATGAGACAAACACAATATTGGAGGTATTTTAATTTTGAATTCGATTTGTATTTAATAGGAGCTAATTGCGTCCTATTAAATACAAAACGCAATCAACTTCTATTAAATATAAAATGCAATCAGCTTCAATTAAATACAAATCGCAAGCAACTCCTATTACATTAAATTGAAGATTTAATCGATTAAATCTTCAAGTCAACAATTTTTTTCAGTTTTGACCATTTAATCGATTAAATCTTCAAGTGAATCGATTGAAGAGAGGCAGATTGGTAGATAATTTTGAATAAGGGACAAAATGGTTATTAATTAATTAATAAAGGGTTAAAGGGTCAAAAAGCCCTAAAATAATCCTTTAAAATCCTAATCGAATATAACGTGACTTTTTTTCAAACCATTAAAATTCTAATCAAATACCAACGAATTTTTTTTTGTCCAAAAACAATCCATTAAAAATGTTTTAAAATCTCAATCAAATATACCCCTTAGAATTTGGCCATGCTCATTGATTTGTTTCTAGACAATTGTTTTGTTTTGCTTTGTTTTTGGGCTTTGAAAGAAGAACAAGCCAAGGCCCAAGAAAAAGCCCATTACGTGGTAAGTAGCCCATTGAATAAAAATTGACTAAAAAAAAAACACCATAATTGAAAGTTGAAACGCGTGCGAATTGAGCTCCTAGTGAGTAGTAACTACATATATTTTTCTACTTTCTTCGCTTCATCACACATCGCATTCTTTCTTTTAACACTCGCTCGCGCGAACGCTCTTTTTGGCCTGATCAACAGAAGAATCTCGAAGTTCATCCATGGATCCAGGAAAGGCAGAGAAAAACCCGAAGGCCGAGAAGAAGATCTCGAAGGAAGGTGGCAGCGACAAGAAGAAGAAGAGCGTTGAAAGTTACAATGATTACATCTTGGAGGTGCTGAAGCAGGTTCACCCTGACATGGACATTTCCCCCGAGGCCATGGGGATCATGAACAGCTTCATCAACGATATCTTGGAGAAGTTCGCTCAGGGCATCGCGTTCGGCTCGCTACAAAAAGAAGCCAACCATGACATCGAGGGAGATCCATACGGCGGTGCCATTGTTGCTTCCCGGTAAATTGGCTAAACACGCCGTTTATGAGGGAACCAAGGCCGTTAACGAATACACAGGCTCTTATATTACGAATTTGATGGATGATTTATTGCATTTATGAGATCTAGGTTTTGTGTGAATTTTAGGATGTAGATATGTTGAGCTAATCTTTTTTCGAGGTCCAAACTTTTTTTATTTTTCATTTTTTTACTGTGAAATATGTTGTCTGTGGGTGTGTGTTTTTTATTTTTTATTTTTTTCAATGTGGTTTGGGGTCGATTCCAGGTTTTGGGTGGGGAAGATCAATGTTGTGTGCAAATTTTTCGGTGCATGTTCTTCTTGAGGTTTTCGCTTTCCTTGTAGATTTTTTTTTGGAGGTTACAAGGAATTGAGCACAACACCCTATACTACACACACCCCACACCATTTGGCTAACCCTAGTGGTTTATTGCAGATTACTTATATGTAGTAACTGCACAAAAAACGAACCCTTATTATCAAGAATCTTAATATTATAATTATAACAAAATCCTTTTAATATTATAATTGATTATTAATATTTCTAATATTTAAATGTTATATGGGATAGGATATTGTGACAACCAAATAATGTTACTACCAATGTTACGGCCACATCTTAACCGTTGATTTCCGCCAATCAACGGTTATCATTTTTCAAATCAAACTTATTAAATAATTACTAATTCGCAATAAATGATAACCGTTGATCGGCGGAAATCAAGGGTTAAGATGTGGTCGTAACATTGGTAGTAACATTATTTGATTGTAAAAATATCCTATCCCAAGTTATATGGCCTAATTAATTACTGATATATTTAATCTCAAATATCATTGATTTGATTTGGTATATGATTGATGTAAGATTATGAGTTATGAAATATATATAGGGAAAAATATTTATCCTTTTAAATGACACAACTTATATCCTTTCACTCTCACAAAGAGGTGGGACCCACATATTTTTTTTTGTCAACTCTCTCTCCTCTTTTATCTATCTCTCTCTTAAAATGACATAATTTTACCTCCTTTAAAATGACACACACTTTACCCATATATATAGGATCCATTGATACCGGTGTCAAACTTTGAAATTTGACATCAAATCCTAATCGTTGATTTCCGCCAATCAACGGTTATCATTTATTGGCAATTAATGATTAATTAATAAGTGTAATTCCAAATAAACTATAACCGTTGATTGTTGGGATAAATTTTAAATGTCCGTTTTTTTATTAATGAGTCAGTTACGTCAATTAAAATATTAATGAATCAGTTATGTCAGTTATAAAGTAATGAGTCAGTTATATCAGTTATAAAGTAATGAGGGTGTTATATCTGAAGTTATTTTGGTCAATTTTATAGCTTATAAATAGTCTTCGATGTAGATCAAGAGAACGTGCGAAAGTACTTAAGTTTTATAGACGTGTGGTCTCTTATAGATGATGCTCTCTCTCTCTTAGAAATTATCCCAAGACAATCCATACTTCACCGCAGTGTTTTTCTGATTTTTGTTATTTCTCTCCACTGTTGTTGGTCTCCTGAAATCGTTTTGCTGGTGACGCTTCCTCAGTATATTGTTCTCTCTCTGAGGTATTCTTCCTATGCTTTTTCCAAGGTCCAAACATTTTTTATTTTTCTTTTTTTACTGTGAAATATGTTGTCTGTCTGTGTGTGTGTGTGTTTTTTTTTTAATTTTTTTCAATGTGGTTTGGGGTCGATTCCAGGTTTTGGGTGGGGAAGATCAATGTTGTGTGCAAATTTTCCGTTGCATGTTCTTCTTGAGGTTTTCACTTTCCTTGCTAGCGCATGTAAAAAATTCATGTTCTGTGATCATTTTTCAAAGCTTAACTTTAGGAAATTTCTATGTGTAATTGTGGGTTCATTCACTCACTTCACTCAGGGAAATGAGTGTGTGTCTTATAGTTATAGCTCTTAAATTTCTAAGCTTTGTCTTTTTACTCAACGCGTATTGCTTGAGGAGCCTGAATCACCCGTTGTTCCTTTGTCTTAGCTCTTTCTAAATGCACCAGATGATATGAGCAGTTGTTACCCTAACTATTCAGCTGTAAATTTATCTATCTAATGTTGTTTGTTTTTCGCTTTGAATTTTAAGTCTAGAAAGAGTATGATGATGGACAAGTTTTGACTCATTGATGCTGTTGGATAGTTTATTGTAAACAAAAATGCCTAGGAAGGGTTATATTCTACTACTTACAAAAAAGTTTTCTTACAAAGGATGATGGAATAAGATATTACATCTATATGTCAAAATAGGAAGCTTTTTTTTTGTCATTTAATTTCTTTTGTTAATCGTTGTCTGTCTGAATTTTGGTTTATATGCTTTGTTATTGAAAATTTGGGTGACTGATATTTCAATGTTTAGGTTTTGTAGCTTAATTGCTCATAAATCATATATTGTATTTCCCATCGCAGAAATCTTTGAAAGTTAGGGGCGTTTTACACTTGGGAGCCTATAGTGAAAGTAACTCTTCGCTGATTAGAAATGGCACCCCATCCAAGAGTGGTAGCGGCCTACCGTGCAATGTCAGTTATTGGGATTGGTGAATGGAGAGTGAAACCAGTATTAAAGAAACTCCTGAAGTTGTACGATATGAATTGGGAATTCATTGAGCAAGAGAACTATAGAACTCTGGCAGATGCTATATTTGAGGATGATGAAAACAAGGTGCATTTCCCACTTTATTCTCTATCTTTTTCCTTTTTCCCCGGAGTGTCTCTTTTGAATACTTACTTGATTATCTGATATAATTTAACAGGTGCCAGAACAGAAAAAGAAAACCAAGAAAGTTGATGTACATAATACTCACATATAATTTTTTGTTGGCTGAGTTAATCAGCCTTTCTTTCTTTCTTTCTTTCTTTCTTTTTTCAATGTCTATAGCTGCTGAAATGACTCTTCTGCCTTTCCAAACAACCAGGAAGAAGAGATGGAGGGCGACGAAGAACAGATGCATGTTGAAGAAGCCCGACATTTGAAAAGGAAAAGGTTGCATTTAAGAGGTCAAGAGAGTCAGCCTTTGCATCCTCCGACTAATAGTGCCCCCAGCTCAGCTACCCCTCCATTAAAAAAGCCAAAATTAGAAGACAACACATCATCCGAGAGTCGTTCTAGACAGCAGTCTCAAAAGATAATATTCTCGTCCGATGGAAATTGGAGGATTGAAGCACTCCCAATTCCAACACGAGATGGTATTGTTGACAGGGGAGAGCATCCTGCATCCTCACAAGTTACCGGCAGGAAAAGAAGATTTATGTCTGAAAGAGCATCCCCTTCAGGACCATCTAAAGAACCAAAAGTTGAAACTGGAAAGTTTCTGTTGCCAAACAACAGAATGCCTGGTATTCATACGCTGATCATACCCAAGGATGAGCCTATTGATGAATTGCCTGATTATGAGGTTCCCCCTCCCATTGCAGTGATTCCTCCAGGTATTCAATGGACTTTTCCTCGATGACAAGTTTCATGCATTTTGTCTACCTTTCGTTTTTAGTGGCATGGCATCTTAGTTGTAACTGGCTTGTTTGGTTTATAGTTTGTAAACCATGGTTTTACCCATCAGAAAAGAAACAATTTTTGTTACTGCCTTACAAACCATTGATTGATACCTGAAGACGTGTTCAAACACAATCCAGCCGTGGTTTTGCCAAACATGTTATAAGTGGATGAAACTCAGTTTGCACACCCCAAACCTTGAGGTTTGGGGTTTGCAAACTACAGTCCAAGCATGGTCAACTTTTGATGAATTCAATATTTAGTGCCGTATTTGCTTGGTAGTATTGTGGATTAGATGGAAATATTTTTTTAGTAAAATACAGGAAAAATCTTTAATGCCACAGTGCCTGAAAAGAAGTAAGAAGTCAATGTATAAATTTTGCTTTGGCTATAATTTTTTTTTAGTTAAACTGAACCTGAGTATTGTTTCTTTTTACCCCTTAAAATGCCAGCATCTTTCTTATGGTGTTTGCATAATTGGATCACGTTAGTTGTCAACTGGTAGAAGTGAGGCACTGTGGCCTCACCATATGCTCTAATTGGCATATGCAATATACAAGTCTATACTGATTTTTGTGTTTCCAGAAAGTTTGTCATAAGATGCTCTATGTTGGTCATTGCTTGCATATGTAGAGTAAATTTTCAGGACTTGCGTGGTACGTGCTCCTTTAATAAAATTAGAAATAAGTGGGACTTGTGTGATATTAACATTAAAGCTGTCGGTGGACTAAATACAGTTAGGTGAGTTATATTTTTCTAATTGTAGTGGGTTATGTAGGGAGTGTTCAGTACTACAAAAGTACTGAAATTTTGTATATACACATCTGAATTGGTCTTATCATTGTCTAAAACCAAAGAAAATGTCACTTTTGTGTCATTTATTTTTCTTTTAATTATTGTGTTGCTATTTTTCTTTTAGTTATTGTGTTGCCAACAAACTTTCATTTTCATAAATAGATTGATTAATGATTTTTTTTTAATTTTTTTTTGAAGAATCAGAAAGTGTAAGGGTCTCATCAATGAAGAATGGTGCAGCTGGAAAGCAAGATGGCCATGTCACTGTGGCATCATCACAAAGTAGAGATGAAGGACATGCAGATGAAAATATTCCTCCATCCACAAATGAAAAAGTGACTTCAAATGTAGAGATAGCCTCATCAACTCTGGAAGAGGTAAAAATTTCTCTGAGCTGCAACTCAGCTCTTTTGGGACCAGATTTTCAAATGCCTAATCGAGAACAACTTCTAGAAATGATGGAGGCTAAATGTTTGCAATCATATCAAATCACTGACCCAAATTTTTCTGTTGTGAAACTGTTGAGAGATGTATGTGACTGCCTGTTGGAATTGAGAACTGGTTCAAATGATGATTCGCAAGAAGGCTCAGTGATAAGATCAAGTGCTGATGTGTTGAAGGAATCAGAGGCACATGACAGACACTCTGAGTGTTGAAGGAAATAAAGATTTGGACATATTTTTCCCACTTCAAATTACAGTGGACATTAAACAGAACACCATTTATTTGCATGTGTCATGTACCACATTAGCTTGTTTCGTTTCATATTGTTCCACACTTAAGCTTTTTTCTTTTAAAAAAAATAATATTATTACAAGGGAAAAGTTTGAGAATTTTCTTGGGGTTTAATATTTTATCACTTATCTCCTAATACTTCTCTTTTCTTGATCACTTATATCTCCTATATTTTTTTATTTTTGGTAGGGGCAAAATAAATATATAAGCACAGTATTTAACAGTGTCAAAAGTGGACTTGGTAAAAAAAAAAACACACACAACAATATAAGTGATAATTTTTTTTACAAATAATTAAATGATTTTAATGCAAATCATATTAAAATTTTCCTTAATTAGTAAACCCGGAGCCATCAAAACTGCTACTACTTTTACAAGAGATACAAATGAGAAGTAATTTGAACCATTTGAGGGGTGTTACAATATGCATTTTACATGCTTGGTATGCCCCCAAAGATATTTTTTCGGTAGAGGGTTTATAGTTCCGCTGTCTGTTTCTCACTTTCTTCAATTTTAGTAATAACTTCCACGAGACCTGCTTGGGGAACACATTATTTTTTTGTATTTTTTTATTTCCCGTTTCAAGTTTCATATGGTGTCTTTAGGAATTCATGAATCGTGACACGTGACGCAATCTCATTTATCCGAAGCCCTCAACTCTTATAATAATTTTAATGAGTTCCTCATGGAAGATTCATGAAAGTCATTAATTTTTTTTAAAAAAAATATAAAATCAATTATGCGGGGATCAGTCCGCGGAACTAAACACCTTACTGAAAAATTAATTTAACCTAAAAGCTTAAGTTGTTAAATGAGACTACGTTAATGATTTTATATTTTTCTAACACGACTCCCACTGGAATTGAAAGGCGGACAATACATAGACACACTTACTTTTTTTTTTGATAGACATAGACACACCTACTTTACTTGCACTAAGAAATTTCATAAGGTTTAATTGATTATTAATTAAATACCAGTGAAGAGAATCGAACCCATGACACTAAAGCTATGATATCATATAAAAAAATTAACTTATCCTAAAAACTTAAGCAGTTGGAAAATGCTATATTAATAATTTGATATTTTTCTCTAAAAAATATATTTGTGAAAGCAATGCTCTTTATACAATACACGCTCATACAGTAACATTCTTTTATTAAAATTAAAATTAAAAAGAATTAAATTAAACATTACTAATAAAGAAACAATAAAAGTAAATGCAATTAGGTGACTCTTAGTAGTGGGGTCCGTGGTAACTCAAAATAATAAAAAGAGTAAGGGATGGTGGAAGCTAGAGTTAACACCGTGCCCTTATTTGCCAGAATTAAGAAAAATAGTAAGCATTAAAAAATGCAGGTAACTTTAATGGGGTTTATTAATCTCCTTTTATAGGAAATTTGGAAGAGTTTATAAACAAAAAATTTTGTAAGAGTTTGTAAACAAAAAAATTTATAAATATAACCTACCTCTTTAATTAAACCTTAAATGTTAGGCCAAAAATGTTTTTTCTTATATTTTTTTTGGTGAATTTACCCAACCTGATTTGATGTCCGAGAGTCAGAGTCTATAATTATTATTTCTATTTTCTACCAGTCTGTCTAATTTTGTGGACAATTTTTCTTGTATATTATTTTAATTATCTACTATTTTAAGTAATTTTTCAATAAATTTTCGTTGATTCTTCCTGTAACTTGTTTCTAAAAGCCATTAACCTAGCTTTCCACCAAAAATGAGGTATCAGGTTCAAATTCCTCTTTCCATATTCAACATATATGTAATTCTTGTTTTTATTTTATCAATCAATCATAGCTTATCACATCAATAAAAAAATAAGGATTTAATTTTGATTATATTTTATGTAAAACACTTTTGCATTATTATCCAATCATATAATAGCAAATTGTTAGAGAAATTTGACTATTTTATCTACTAATTCGAAGTCTAAATCTTTTAAAAATATGTCAATATATTAGTAAATGTTAATAAAAAAATTTCAATGACATTGAATTGAATTTAAATGTCAAAATAATTATTTAAGAATTTAAATAATTCTAATAATAACATATCATATTATTATATAGGTTGCACAAAAATCTTACAATAAAAATGAATTGATAAATTTTATAATTTTTGAAATATAAATACATTCATGTTACTTAAAATAAAACATATTAAAATATAAAAAAATGTAACATCCCACATAATTAGTAAAATACATAGGTGATAAAATGAGATAGATGCATGTGTATGTTTGATGGCTTGCGAATTGTTTGACCTTTATCATTGGATGAGACTAAGGTAAGTATTTAAATTAAATCATAGGAGGGTGCATATGTAGGCATGTGAAATTTATTAAATTCATATGAGTAATTTGAGTGTGTGTTAGAAGGCTTTAGTGTTTATTGGACTTTGGAAGTGGGCTAGTGTGTGTGGACTTGTCACTATTGGACTTGTGTGATTGGGTTCTTTGTGTGTGTGGCCATTGGCCCAAGGAGGCTTTTGGGTCAATCATGTTCAGCCCAAGGTTGTGTCCACACTTATCTTCCCTAAGCCTTGTCCAACAAGGCTGTCTTGTGTACCAAGGAACCTTCACATGGCAATCTTTTTACCACTCATTTCATGCGCATAGGATGATAGAAAAGGACTTAGAAAAAATCTGCCAACTTTCCCTTCATGACCGCCACCTCACACCTAGCTTGTGCATCATTTGGATTCAACTTCATTGCATGAAAGACACATGTACTCCTTAGCACTATTTTGGGCTGCATTCTTCTTCATTTTAGGCGCACATGGAGGTGTCATGGAGCAGATTTTTATGACACAAAATCTGCATTGAGTGTTGACTTGGAGAACCACCTTACACCTTCCATCATGAGGCTGAAATGTGCAGATTTTTGCATGCTTTTGGCAGTCCATCATGAGCCAAATCTGCCCCTTGCTTCCACATGCATCAAAAGAAGGGTTTTGGGGCTGCATCTCCCTCATCCTATGCGCACAAGGACAGCTACAAATCAGAGTTTAGGCTGCCACAAATCTGTGCTCATGATGACACCTCCTTCCACTCCACCATGTGCGCATGATTTGCTTGTTTATGTTGAAAAATTCTGACTTAGGACAACATTCAGATCTGATCATATCTCTCCTCACTCCTTGCATGCGCATAGTGTATGTTAGAAGCAACCTCTTGCTTGTTCAAACCTTGTGTGCAGTCCCACTCTTGCAAGCAACCAGAATTGCCATAATGCCTCATCATTTCAACCTCTCCTCCCTTCTTCCTTTAAGTTATGCGCACAACAAGAGGAGCATTCCTCACTTTGCACAAGTGCAGCCAACTCTCCTCTCTTCCCACACTCTCCTAGCCGAACATGCAAGCACCATTGGAGAAAGAAAAACTTTGCTAAGACACCTCACTCACTCACCTCTCAACCGTGACCTATACACCAAGCTAGTGCAAGCTCTTCTTCCTCTTTTTCCTCTCACTGTCCAGCCTTGTTCCTCAACCTTGAAGCTGTCCAAGATTGTTTCTCCTCACCATTTATGCGCATAAATCATCTCTAGGAAGGGTGGACTTGTTGGTAGAACTAGAAAGGTGTGGTGTGTGACAAGAAGTGTGTGCTACAAGAGGTAAGCCTAGAACTTAGACCTCTTTCATTGTGTAACCATGTGTGTGCTTGAATGTCTCCTTGATTATGTGTTGTTTTGGATTCAAGAATGAGCATGGTAAAAGTATAATGGTGGAGCTATTTCATGATGATTTGTATGCTTAAGTTATGGAATGAAAGTCTCATGGTCATACTTAAGTTAATGCCACTATTTTTGTATGAATATGCCACTGTTTTGAAGAGAAATATGCCACTGTTTCCCTATGAATGTGCCACTGTTTTGAGGATAAAATGCTCACTGTTTCGGTTTGATAAGATCACCTATTTGATGCCACTGTTTCTGCATAAAATGCTCACTGTTTTAGTGCCTCACATGCCACTGTTTCAGAATAAAATGCTCACTATTTTAGTCCATAATGTGCCACTGTTTCTGCATAAAATGCTCACTGTTTTAATGCTACACATGTCACTGTTTCTGCATAAAATACTCACTGTTTTAGTCCATAATGTGCCACTGTTTCTACATGAAATGCTCACTGTTTTGATGCCACATATGTCACTGTTTTGCACCAAAAATACTCACTGTTTTAATGTCCAAGAATCATGATTTATGCCACTGTTTTAATGCTCAAAAACCACCAATTATGCCACTGTTTCAATGTTCAAATATCACCACTAATGTCACTATTTTGGATGTTCAAATGTACCATTCATGCCACTGTTTTGATGCACAAACAACACTACTTATGCCACTGTTTTGATGTTCAAATGCCACTGTCTAATGCCACTGTTCTGCCACTGTTTTGAGGTCCAAGATGTCACTGTTTCTGTTTTAAAACGTTCACTGTTCTGCTGTAAGGTGCTGCTGTTTTTCTGCTGTAAAACGTCACTGTTTCTGTCCACTGTTTTTAAGTAAAACGTCACTGTTTCTGTCCACTGTTTTTAAGTAAAACGTCACTGTTTCTGTCCACTGTTTTTAAGTAAAACGTCACTGTTTCTGCCCACTGTTTTTAAGGGAAACGTCACTGTTTTCGGCTCACTGTTTTAAAGAACAACTCACTGTTTTCTGCTCACCGTTTTAAGAACAAACGTCACTGTTTTCTGCTGTAAAACACTGCTGTATGCTCACTGTTTTCCACTGTACAACGCTGCTGTATGCTCACTGTTTTCCACTGTAAAACGCTGCTGTATGCTCACTGTTTCTGCTGTAAATCGCCGCTGTAAATGATTGGTTGTAATTGATTTAGGTGCGCTTAAGAAGTGAGATTTCGCTGCTGTTTGGTATTGTTTAAGGCACACAAGGTAAGTGTCAGGCGATATTACCTAATGTGACTATTGACTACTGGTATAAAATTGTGACATGATGCTCCATATTCCGTAAAAGTATTATGTTCCATTATGATGAAAGGAAACTGCCGAAAATGTGCC
>JAVKPL010003419.1:0-20162 GCA_032173675.1 Gastrolobium villosum
AGCCTAACGTCCCGCTATCTTTTTCAACGACCAAATACGCTAAAGTGGCCACTGACCAACATCACTTTGTTTTTCACTGTGTAGCACGTCACCTTGCATTATTCTGTTCTTTTTCTTTCTCTTTTGGTGTCTTAATTGTAACATGAAAAATAAATCTTTAACCGATTAGAGTCCTGAAAAAGATGAAAATAATTTTTTTTAAGACCCATTACTGAATTAATTGAACTTTTAATAAACCAGTGAAAAATTTTAAAAAAAAAAATCATCATTAGTATTTAGCTTCTCTGATTGGAGAGAAATTCCTTATTACATATTATTTAATGGACAGAGATTCGCTTATTTTATTTTAATACTAAATCTTTTAATATATTTTATGAACATTGAATTTCATTTATTTAAATTATCAGAATAATTTTTTTATTGAGAATTTTAAATTTATAAAATTCGTATAAATACAAAATTCGTTAATAATTCTTGTATATTTTATTTTAACATATGATATATTTTTTAAAAATATTAACAATAAGATTATATGCCTATTAATGTTTAATCCACTCTTTATATCAACTTAGAGTTCACTTATTTAAATTTTTTAACTTATTTAGTATATTTTATTTTATAGAATGACACATGGTACTTTTAACACTATTTTAGTTTTTTCCAAAATAATCATGCATAAATTCTGTTCAATTTTAAAGTTTTTTAAATTTACTTTTTTTATAATTTAATTGATTTAATTATGTGTATCTATTTTTAAATTTTAAACCTAATTTAGAAATAATGTTTGCTTTTCCTGCCGCGTTACTGCAGATAACTTATCATCTGCAATGAGCCCAATACGACGTTGTTTTGAGGTGGAAATCATGGTATTATATAATTTTAATTTATTTCAAGGTTATAATAGTCTTTTTATTTATAACTTTTTTAAGATTTCAATACCAAAACGACGTCGTTTTGGGAATAAATGCAGATAATTTATCTGCAGTGAGTGTAGAAACATTTTCCTCTTAGAAATATATATACAAAAAAAAAACTTTCTAACTTATTTAAATTTAATGTGCATGATTTAGCATTAAAATTGTTAGATTTGTATGATATAAAAATTTATTAAATATTGTAATCATTTATTTACCAAAAAAATATAGTGTAATCATTTAACAGTCAATAAGTCTCATATTTAATATAGAGTAAAGTCTTTTTTGGGTACCTAATAAAAAAATATGATCCTCACTTTTGCTCCTTATAAAAAAAAAAGTTAACTTTCGGTCGCTATATAATATCAATTCTTTGAAAATGTGGTCCCTCAGAAATTCAAGGAAGACCTAATTTAGTCCAAGAAAAAACACTAATATGAGTTTTTTTAAAGCACGAAAGTAAGAACCGTATTTTTTGTTAAAAAAAAAAAAAAAGGCTTTACACATCGTTTCTTTTGATTTTTTTAATATATAATTGTGATGGTGTTATACAAAGTTAAAGATATATATTTTTTATGTTGTGATTGTAACTTGCAACCACGAGAAGAGAAAGAATAAATAGTCATAATCATTAGTATTCTATTATATAGCGTGATATTCAAGTATATTATAAATTATACATGTATCACCAAATGTCATTTTGTTGTTTTGACCAAGAGGGTCGGGTATGTGTGACAAACTGCATAGCGTAAGTTCAGAGCGAACAAACAAATCAAACCAAACTAATTGGCATTTCCGTGCTTTTTGTGATTTTTTAAAATTAATAATAAAAAGTTTATCATCAATGTATTTAATCAGATTTTAAAATAATATTCTTATTTATACATGCATCTTAAAAGTTATAACAGATAATGAAAGGGAAAAATATTTTTGTTTTTTTTTTTTGTTTTTTAGAAAGAAAAAAAATCTATTACACTCATGCGAAATTAAGTTAATTCTATTAATTTTTCTCTCTCTTCTCCTTACAATTTATGTTAGTGTATCCGTTCGATCCTAGAGAACCGAGGATTTATACTGTATGGTGTGCACTCAGAGATATCTTAGAGACAAATATCCTGATTGGCTTATGGTCAATACTTCAATCACTACGCACAAGCAATAGGCTTATAGCCAAGACGTGGGTATACAGTGTTGGCAATAATAGTAAATAAGTCAAAAATATGTACCTGAGGTCTTTAACCTTTTATTTATAGAGATTACCTCTTGAGTTTGGGCAGTCAAGATCTCCCAATTGATGTATGATTCAACCTTTAACTTGTAGGGAAAAGGGTTTTATCCCTTTATCCTTGTTATCTTTTATTGTTGAGATGTGGATAGGGTGTATGATAATCCCGATATGCAGTTAAGAAATGAATCTATCCATAACAGTATCTGAAAAAAAAATTCTACAACAAAAATAAAAACATTAAAATCATAACAAAATACGTCTAAGAGTGTGCATGTTAACCATTCTGTTTTCTGGCACTGTTTCAGAAAAGAAACAATTGTTTTCTATTTATGTGCCTTGGAACAATTTCTGGGGGGAAAAGTGTTTGAAACATGTTATGTTTTTTATTATGAGAATGAGAATTGCGTTTGATAACACAACAAATAATATAATGAAAAGTTATTTCTATAAAGCATAAAAAAATTTCAGATCATCACTTTCCTTTCCATATGGTGTGGTGGCGGCATGGTGGCAGCAGTAGTGGTGATAGTGATGCAATGGCTGCAGCGGTGGTGGTAGTTGTGGCGTGGTAGTGGTGGCATGATTATGGTGGCGGGTGGTGGCAATGGCGATGGCATGTGGTTCTGGTAATGGCAGTGGCTTCGGCGATGATAGTGGTGGTTGGTGATGATGGTGGAAGTGGTGGCGTTGTGGTGGTGGCGGCATGGTGGTGGAGGTGACAACAGTGGCAGCAATGGTGGTGGTGGTGGTTGGTGGTTGGTGGCGGCGGCGGTGACAGTAATGGTGGTGGTGATGGTGGCGATGACATCGTGGTGGTGGTGGTGGTGATGGTAGCGGTGACATCTTCGTCGTCGTGGTGACTAGGGGTGAAAGTAGGTCGAGCTAGGCCGAACTTTGCCCCGAAAAGCCCAAGCCTATGCTAAAAATTTCAATTTGGCCTGGCCCGAGCCTAGTACGAGTGTAACTGTTAGCCTGACTTGACCCGTTTATAAAAAAACAAATAGTATGGCTTGAACTGTTAGCTTGTTAATTTTTAACTTTCAAACAGAATCATTAATCAACTTCACAGAATACTCAAATTTTGTTGCTAAAATAAAAATCACAATTTCAACGTCCAAACAGAACCATGAATCACAACAAAAATCATCACAATCTGCATTTAAGCCACTTTCAAAAGCAAAATACTTAAACTAAATAATATATATTTGATCAGATCCAACAAATAAATCTATACTATGGAAAAATAACTACGTGAATCCAACAAACACATCATGATGCTTGTAATAGCCAAAAATTTCTCTTCATCTTCTCTCCCCTACAAATACAATTCCAAAATTACATAAGTTGGCAAACAATTTGAAAATGTAGAAAACAAAAAACAAGAATAAATAACAGAAGCAACAAAATTTAAGATTAAGAAATTAAAAATATTTTAATAGATTCATATAAGCAATCTCACATGCTATGATATTGGTTCCTCCTACGTAAAAAAAGTCAAATTTTTATTAAAATTTAATCGAGTATAATTAAATTATAAAATAATTTCAATTGATTAAATTTATACCTTTTATTTTTTCTTCAAATACCTATTACGTAGCCAATCTCCGCGTATATTGAAACTTGGATGTTATCTTCAACTAAGCTAGAACGATAGGCATCAATAACTCTTCCTCCAACACTAAATGTTGATTCTGATGGTACTGTAGAGATTGGAACAGATCTTATGCCACTCTCAAAGATAGTATTGATGAGGGAACGAACCTAAGTCCTTCCACCACCTACTTAGCTCACATGTATCAACTGAATTATCATCATTTGGTACTACTGCGAATAATATTATTTTATTTTATTTAAAATAAATAATATGATATAAATCGGCCTGTAGGCTTATAGGTCCGATATGTAAAAAAAGTCTATCACCTACTTTCTAAATAGGCTTTTTAAAAAGTCTAGGCTGTTCTATTTGGCTATATATAATAGGCCAAGCCTGACCTGATTTAGGCTATGCCGTAGGCCCCTATAGGCCGGTCCGATCCACTTTCACCCCTAGTGGTGACGATGACATTGGTGGTACAACGACGGTGACGACGATGGTGGTGGTAGTCGTGTCGGAATGATGGTGGTGGTGATGATGATAATGATAGTGGTGGAAAGTGATTGAGAGAAATAAATATTTCTTATTTTGTGTTCGGGAACAAAAAAAAAAAGATTCTTTTTTCTGTTCCTCAACACCAAAATTGAACTGGTTCATCCTAGGAATAAAAAAAATAAATTAATTTTACCAAATGACCTTTTTATCATTTCTATTTTCAAAAATAGAAATTAAAAAAAAATCCGGAAAGGTTGTGATGCACACGTAAGAAAGATAACTTACATTTAGTTATCTAGTTAAAGAATTAAAAAAGGCGCTTTTTTTTTATTTTTTGATTTATAGTTTGGAGATACGGGAATGGTGGAGAGAACCATGTAGCTCCTCCACCTTTGGTAGAATGAGGAACATTAATTTTTTAAAAGAATAATATCATGGTTCTAAATAACAATTAACTAAGGACAATCTACTTTAAAAAGAAAACAGAACAATGAGTGTAGCTTAATTGTCAACATACATTGAGTAGATCGAAAGAGAATTTAAGTTCGATTTTTATCAAATACATTTCTGAGAAGAGGCGAACAGTTTTAATTATGATTAAATCTTAATTAGAGATTAGTCTCATCATTGATTCAAAGAATTGAAGATTGTGGGAATATGTGGGGATGACTATGGAGATGTCTCGGGCGACGTGTCTCAAAGAGGTAATTATAATTGGTATATAAAAAAAAATCATTAAACAGGCAGACAATATAACAAGAAAGAAAACACAAAAACAATGCGAGCTTGAAGTTAGGTCAGAAATGGTTTCGAGAGCCAAAACCAAACTAGGACCCAGCTAAAGGTATGGGGATTTTTAGTCTTTGCACGGCAAACACAAGTAAGTTTTATCGTCAAGAGGAGATATTCTTATTACTAAAATTTTTTACTATCAACTTACTATCTATCTAATCATCATTAGATTAAAGAGAAAGAATGCTAAAAAAATTTTGAAAAAAGAGAAAATGTTGATCCAATAATGATTAGATAGGTAGTGAATTAGTAGTAGAAAATTTTGGTAGTAATAATATCCTTCTCTTATCGTTATACATTATTTCCATTTATTTTGATAACAATGAAGCAGGTAAATCATCCAGCTAAAATAATAATAATAATCTTTTGCATTTTGCTTTTTGCTTTTTGCGTAGAATGATTGGTTGGTTGGTACGTGTGTGATGTTCTCTCCAGATCACTACTGTAATGCATTATCGTAAAATATATAGGATTTTATAAGAATTATGTTATAGGAAAAGTGATTGTGTTATGTTATAGAGATTCGTTTTGTGTGTCGGAGTTTTTTTTGTTGCTGCGGGCCCCATAAAATATTGTGTGTGTAGGAAATTTTATAAGGTCATGTTACATGATGGATGATAAATCCAAATATATAATATCAATTATATGTGATACTTTCCTTTATGATGTTCTATCCGGTTGGCACTGTTTTTTGTTTTTAATGTCTATCTAGTTGGCACTGTTATTACGTTATATGATTGTTGGACAAATTTTTAATACAAAATTTAATTGTAAATAATGTCAAATTAATGTACAAAAAAACAAAATCATGCAAACATATATCGACAAATATTTTCTCATGTTACATAAGAATTTAATTTTCATGTTAGTGATCATTCGATTTGCGTGCAAAGCTTTTCTTTTTTTAATAAATATGGGGTCCAGCACTAGTTAAGTCACAACATGAGAACATGAGAAAATCAAATCCCAACATATATACATAGGAATTGTTTTTCTTGTATTGATGGAGATACATTATCTCATGTTAGTGACACAAAATTATAAGAAGGACCCATAAATAATTGGAAAGAGAAAAAATATAGGTGGGACCCACCTTTGTTATGTGTGTGTAGAAATTTAATTTATCTCATATTGAATGAGATATATATAATCATATATATATATATATATATATATATATATATATAATATTATGAAAGAAAAAGCATAATTATTCCAAAGTTTTGTATCTTTGCACGTGTTCAGTTCAAGTAGACCGTGCGTATTTATCGTATAGGTATGCATTCAAAGATATCTATGAAAGAGATATTGTATTAGCTCAAAGTCAATGTACCATTCATTGCGCACTGATAATAGGCGTATAGCTAAGATATGAGGGTGTGAGGGTGTGTGTCCAGTGTTGGCAGCCATAAAAAATGAGTTTAGAAGTGTGTACATGGTGTCTTTAGCTTTTATTTATAATATTTACCTCTACGGATTTGAGCCTTAGGTATCTCCATGTTGCTAGCTTTTTAGAGTTACGATTGGGATACGAGTCTTTGTCCTTGTTCCTTTGTTAGTTAGGATATTGTTTGGATAGACCTTAATCTTTTGTTGGATAAATTGTTTAGATATGAGTCCGGTCCATAACAACACGGTTGATACATACAATAATACATGTCATTTGGTATTAAATATACGAAGAATAATACAATATACAAAAAAATAAAATAGAAGTGACAAACTTTTAAGGTCAATATGTTTGGATTGAAAGATAAAAAATTATAATGAGAAAGACTACTATAACCATGAAATAAATTACAATTACAAAAATACCTTGATTTCCGCTCCAAAACGACATTATTTCGTGCTCAATATAGATAACTTATATACAAAAATGAACCGTAAATTAAAATACCGTTATAGAATTATCAATTTCTTTCATCATGGCAGATGTACATTCCATTATCATTCGTGTAAGGACGCCAGGTAAAAGCCCTAATTGGTAGCTGCGTTGCCCCCTTCATAATTAAGGAAGATGATAAAGTAAACGCATTTACATTTTGTCTTACCTTTTTAGTTTTTTTTTTTTAATCATTTGACTCGAGGGGTGCAAAAGAATATACAATGGTGTCAGATGATATAATGACAGTAGGATAAAATAAGAGAAATTGCATTATGTTGTACTTTATTAGGTACATGATATGTGTTAAATATATATTTTTTATATATTTTCACTTAACAATTTAAGTTTTCGACATAGGGAGTTTATGAAGATATGATTTCAACATGCTTGAAGGGAAGTGGATAGGGTGACACACTCCCACAATCGGTTAGTTATATTAGTTTCTTTTATTTTGATTTATTGAAATTAGCAACTCAGTTGAGAAAAGGTAAACGATACCTGCTAATGGAAAATATACTCTCTTAAAATTCTCTTGTATCTCGTTTTAACATGATTTGAAAACATATTAATTAATCATTCATAATTTTTAATGACAAGTCTTAAAGTGAATTATTATTTTTTCAATTCTTTAGTTTTCTTCCTAGATGCGATGATCCTCTCCTATACCTCCCATGTTTTGTTTCTCCTAATACTCATGCATAATTAGTTGTTTGGGTTGTGTGCTTGTCATTTGGCACTACTAGAAAAGTTTTTATTATCGACGGAATTTTTCGACGGAAAAAATTCCATCGAAATTATCGACGGAATTTTCGACGGAATTTTAACCATTTTCAACGGAATTTTTCCGTCGAAAAAAAAGCATTTTTTAATAGTGTGGTACCACTAAATATTAGGTTAGAAATGGTTCGGTAGTGTTTATTACCTTTCCCGTTTGTGATAGCGAAATTATTACGGTACTCTGGAGGCACCATTCAATCAGTGGAACGAGTCAATAAAAAACGGATAGAAAATGTGATGTGTATATGGAGGAGGGAAAACAAATTAATTCAAATATCAAATTTGTAATGGAATGAGCATTAAACAAAGCATCCAATTCCGATACTCGTTGACCCGATGCCCGGTAATGCAGTAAAAAAAATTTTTAGTACAATAATGCAGTACTTTTTAACAGGATCATGTTACTCTATTTTCAAGCTTAAAGTGAACTTTGGGATGTTATCAAAAAAAAAAAAAAAAGTGAACTTTGGGACACATACATGATGTTAAATTTTTTGTAGAATGTGAAGGAGTATTTGGCAGAGGAGAAAAAAATTCACCTGGAAATATTATGGAAAAGTGAATTTCTCAAAAATATTTAAAAAAATTATTTAGTAGATCAAAATGTAAAGAATCTTGGGATACACCACTTCAAAAGCTAGGTGGGAGTAGGGGTGGCAATTTAAGACACGACCCGCCAACCCAACCCGGACCCGACACGAAATTTTCGTGTTCGGGTCAACCCGTTTAATAAATGGGTCGTGTTCGGGTTGGAAAAATATAACACGAAAATATTCGTGTCGGGTCACGGGTCAACCCGTGAACCCGCTCTGACCCGTAAATATAATTTTTTTTTTATTTTCTCAAGGTTATTATGGTAATTTTATTGAATGATATAAAAAAAATATATATACACTCTAGGTTTCTTTTTATTGAAGATTTTTTTTTGTTATATTGCAATCAGATTTGGTGCTTTTTTGGGGCGAGTCGTGTAATAAACGGATCACACTTATATTATAAGATTTTTCGGGTCGTGTCGTGTCAACCCGCAGAAAAAGTGGGTCGTGTTCGGGTTGAAAATTTTGACACTAATAATTAATCGGGTCGTGTTCGGGTTGCATCTATTCGTGTTCGTGTCAGACACAGGTCGACCCGAACCCGACCCACGAACACGATTTGCCACCCCTAGGTGGGAGTGCCCAAGACATTATAAATTTTACATTAATTATTCATCCAATCAATGTGAGATTATATATCTCAATAAAAATATTATTGAAATGTAAGAATTTTCACATCTAATTTTTTATTTTTGGGGAAAGTGAGAATACCACCATTTGAATAGTGTTATTAGGGTGATATTTTGGTTTATATTTTACTCACAAAATAAAATCTCATGAAAATCACATCCTAATAATATTTTCAGAAATCTTCTATCAAATATAGATAAATTGGATTATCATTCTCACTTTCCCGAGAACCTAAAAATAAATCCTCTACCAAACACTTCCTAAAGTGAAAAGTGAATTTTTATGCGGATGTAACTTCAAATTATTTAAATATTAGTATTACTTGAAAATATAAAAAATATATATGATTTAAGACAGAATGCTTTGTTTGCGGGGTTTTTTTTTTTTTCTACTCTTAAAATTCATTTTCATGTATAATAAAATGTCAAATTGTAAACATAGTTAAATAATTTTAAATGACGAGATCTGAAATTGCACTACTTTCATTTGAATTCGTTTTTTTTTTTTTAAATAAAAAACCGGTCGGGATCCAGATTCTTTTTCATAAGATGTTGGTTTTCTTTTGTCAATCGTACGATGTCACGTACATTTATAAAATTCCAGCTTAAACTGCTTCCATGTCCAGTCCCTATAACAATTCAAGTGCTTTGCCATTTTTGGGTGCATCCTTATGGAATTACTCATTTCCGTTTCAAGGAATAAGGCACGTTGCGTCGGTCGATGTGAGCGCTAATTGCTTTGTAAGTTAGATTAGCAGTTAGTGTTTGATGTTGTGTACCATTTAAGTATTTTAATGCGTTGCATCAAATGTACCGAAAAATACTATCTCACTCATTTGATTCCAAACATGTGGAATGAACAAAACAAATGTTTTTTTTATGCCATGGGGAAAAGAAAGAGTGCACTCATGGCTATTGTTTCTTATTATATATAAAGAATGATGATCGACATCACTTTATCATCATTGGATTATTCCTTTTCACTCTTGGCGGATAGCTCATTGACCTCACACAATATATTATTTATTTTGGTGGTTTCACTTTATGTTTCGTTTTATTAATAAATAAAATAATAAATATGGAAAGGAAACTTTACTTATATATACACTGTTAGGCAAAGAGAGTCGGCACTTAACTCAACTGAGGAATTTCAAGAGAGGCATATCGAACCAACGTGTATATTGTTGGACGAACTCGATCACTCAAGGTCCGCACGAAAGTCTTTGTGTAATTCAAACACTAATTTAGGAGCTTGGCTTGAGTCAACATGTCAGCCAGTGCAATAGAAAAAAAAATGCAGAAGGAGAGAGAAATACATAAACACATCAATTTTTTTATATGAGAAAAAAAAAATTCAATGTGAAGAAATAAAAATTTACGGGACACTAGTCCAAAATCAAACTTTCACCGTGAAAATAATGGGTACAAGATATCAAACTTCACCAATAATAGTGGTACACTTAAACCTCACCTACAATAGTGGTATTCTCTCAAACTTTCTTATGAAGGTCTAACACTCAAGCTTCTCCCTAGAGGTTCTCTTAAATTGTCTTAGATCTAAACCTAACTTCAAACATAACACAAACTTATATAGGAGAGGAGGGGAGATTCTAGAATATCAAAAGTAGGGATTAGGGTTACTTGAGGCCCAAATTTTTTGAGTTTCTTGAGCCTCACTCACTAACATTGGGCCTTGGTAGCATTTAAGGAGGAAAAGCCCAACAATTCTCCCTTTTTTGACTTCAATGCGTCGGTATCATGATCAACCCACCACCTTCATAGTATTCTTCAAATTTTTTTGTTCGTACCGGCTTGGTTATCGCATCGGACCAATTCCGGTCGGTGTGCACTTTGATGAGTTCGAGCTTTCCATCTTCTACCATATCCCGGATCCAGTGATACCTCACATCAATGTTTTTAGTGCGGGAGTGATAAGTCAAATTCTTCGCAACATGAATTGCACTTTGGTTGTCACATATCAGCTTGTACTTGTCTTGATCATAGCCGGGTTCAAAGAGAAACTTCTTCATCCATAACATTTCTTTACATGCCTCAGTCACGGCTATGTGCTCGGCCTAGGTAAAGTGCCACACACTTTGCAACTTAGATTGCCAGTAGATAGCTCCTCCTACAAATGTCATCAAATATCTCATCGTCGACTTCCTCGAGTTGTCATCTCTCCCTAAATCAGCATCTGTATAGCCTTGCAACTCGGCTTTACCTTTTCCAAATTGGAAGCATAAATTTGTTCTTCTTCTGAGATATTTGAAAATTTATTTCACTGTTTCCCAATGTTCTTTGTCGGGGTTCGACAGATATCGACTCACCCTTCCAACTGCATACGTCTAGTCGGGTCTAGTACAAACCATTGCATACATCAAGCTTCCGGTGACGGATTGGTACGAGATCTTCATCATCTCGTCTTTTTCCTCATCAGATATCGGACATTGCTTCTGACTCAGCTTAATGTGTCCGGCTAAGGGGGTGCTCATTGTCTTAGCTTTTTTCATGCTAAATCTCTTCAAAATCTTCTCAATGTATTTTTCTTGACTCAACCATAGTAGATTTTTAGGTCGATCTCGGATAATCTTGATTCCGAGTATATACTTTGCAGGGCCGAGGTCCTTAATTGCGAATGATGAATTCAATGCCTTTTTCAAGGCGACTATCCTCATATTGTCTTGCCTTACAATCAGCATGTCATCAACATATAACAACAAAATCAGAAAATATCTACCTCATACCTCTTCACAAATATCACAAACTTGTGATCAATCATGAATGATTCAAACTTCTTGTACCACTACCGAGGTGCTTGTTTTATGCCGTATAGGCTATTTTTCAAATGGAAGACCAAGTCTTTTTGTCCCAGAGCTCGGAAACCTTCAGATTGCTCTCTCTATATATATATGTCCTTTTTAGGTCTCCATGAAAGAATGTCGTTTTTACATCCATTTGTTCCAATTTGAGGAACATTGAAGCTGCCATGGCTAACACGGTTCGGGCTGAAGCCATCTTCATCATATGAGAGAATATTTCATCAAAATCAACTCCTTTTTTCTTATTGCAGCCTTTTACCATAATCTTGACTTTGTATCTCGGCTTCTGGCCACTTTCCTCATGCTTAATTTTATACACCCACGTTTTTTAGAGCTCGTCTTCCTTGAAGCAACTCGGTCAATTCATAAGTCTGATTTTCATGTAAAGACTTCATCTCATCTTACATTGTCTTCTCCCGTTCTTCCTTCTCTAAGCTCGTCATGGCCTCATTGTGACTTTGTGGTTCTCCCTCTTCAACAAAAATGATATATTCATCAGGATGATACATTGTAGAAGGTCGTCTCACTCAAGTAAAATGTATTGTCTGTTCTTCAGGATGAGAATCCAACTCATCATGCTCATTTCGGATCTCATTATCCCGGACCTCAACATCTTGGTCTCATCAACTTGTTCATTTTCAATATCTTCTTCACTTTCTTGATCTTCTCCCCCCTGCTTCAACTTGGATAGAATGGTCAGGTTCTTCACTTCAGACAGCAACCCAAACTTTGGGCTTCGAGATGTCTTGAATAGTATCATTCTCATAAAAGACAATATCTTGGCTTCTCACTATTTTTTTGTTGATTGGATCCCAAAGTCGGAACCCGAACTCACATCTCGGCGAACCGAGATAAATACATTCTTTATTCTTTGCATTGAGCTTCGCCCTTTCGTCTTTGGCAATATGCACAAAAGCTCAGTATCCAAATACCTTCAGGTGATCATAGGCAGCTTTCTGACCTGTGTAGACTTCTTCAGGAATTTCTCCTTCTAGTAGTCATGATAGTGAGAGGTTTATTAAGTATACAACAGTTCTGAAGGCCTTACCCCAGAAAGATTTAGGCAATCCAGCATGTGATAGCATGTTTAAGACCCTTTCTTCAATAATCCTAATCACCCTTTCAGCAACTCAATTCAGTTGAGGAGTCTTGGGGGCGTCTTCTCAGGTCGGATCCCGACCGCTCTATAACATGCATCAAATAGGTCACAATACTCACCATCGTTGTTAGATCATACCACTTTCAGCTTCTTGTCAATCTCCCTTTCCACCATAACATGAAATTCTTTGAAAGCTTGGAGTAAGTGTTCTTTAGATTTCAAAAAATACACGCAAAATTTATTTACGGGAATGATTATCAATAAAATAAACAAAACACAAAGCTCCACCAAGGGATCTCTCCGACATGGAACATACATCGGTATGGACGAGGTCAAGAATGTACCTGCATCATCTGGGTTGATCCGGTCTCACTAAAGAAATTCAGTGTTATTCAGTTAGGCAATGCGTGCAACTCTCTAATACTTGGCCCTTCAACTAGATGGATGATCATTTATTGTTCAAAATTTGGAGCTCTTTCTCATTCATATATGGCCGGGGCGTTTGTGTCATAACTCCATACTAGGTTCATCTCGGAAATAGTTGGTTTCTCCACCATTTATCTTTCCTTGTATCACATACAAGGAGCCTTTTTTTCTTACCTTTGGCAACCACCAAATTTCACTTGGCTAATTTTCATCTACCACTTTCGAAGTAGTTCACTAATCCGGCAAAGTCAAGCTTGCCAACCTAGATTAGGTTCAAATGTATATCAGGCACATTCCTTACATCCTTCAAAATAAGTCGGCACTTGACATCCATGGTAAGGGTTACATTACCGACACCAGCAATCTTACTCGTCACTTGGTTTTCCATCTTCAAGACTCAAAAATCACCACTTATGTAAGAAGGAAAAAAAAACCTTTGTGTGGAGTGACATGAAAGGAGAAACCAGAGTCAACAATCCATGTACAGTCATTATATGCAACATTCAAAAAATTATCTTCACTGTAGATAAATATCTCGGCATTAACATTGGCAACCACCGCATTGGTGCTCTTGCCTTCTTTCTTCTTCAGAATGATATGATCCGGCTTCACGGTGTCATTCTTATCATCTTTCTGCAGAGTCCTGTAGTCTGGCTTCTTGTGATCGAGCTTCCCACAATAGAAACACTTCAATTCGTATTTCGGCCTAGACCGGCCTCTGGACTTATCACGTCCATCACGACCCTGACTCTTGCTACGACCCCGGGCATCAGACCTTCCTCTATTAGTGGTCACTTTTGCCTCAGATGTACTAGTTACACCTTGTTACCTTCTCATGGATTCCTCATTCAGGAGGCTATATGTCACGGTTTCCATCTTCAATTTTCCATCTTGAACCGAGTTAATCAATGTCACTATTAGAGTATCCTAAATTTCTAGCAACAAGCTCAGCAACAATAACGCCTGCATCTCGGGGAGAGTGACCATTTTGCCACGCTTCACTAAATTATTTACCAGACTGCCACGCGAACAGTAAAAATTCCCGGAATGCCACGCGACATAATTCGCTACACTATGCAGCGAATTATGTTTGCAAATAATTCGCTACACAGTGTAGCGAAATATGTTGTGTCAGGCTGCACAGTCAGCAAAAATGACACGTGTCAAACTGGCAGCAAAACAAGCATAATTCGCTACACGGTGTAACGAATTACTGTCAGCTTGACACGTGTCATTTTTGCTGACCGTAAAATAAAATATAAAAATATAAGGGTTTAAAAAAAAGTTAGGTTAATTCTCTAACTCAATAATATACTAAAATCTTGTCCTGCGTGTGAACTTTAAATATGACGCGTGGATGGATAAATCGGTCCAGTTATAATAATAATAATTTTTTAAATAATTAAATTCATATATTAAAGGACATAAGATAACGATAGTTATTTATATAGCTAATGAATACATAATTAAGGTGTCCTTTGACTTAAGAGCAACTGTCAATATCCATCCATATCCATCGTATAAAAACATAACAATCGAATTTAGTGGACAATGTCTCCATATACGACGTAATAAAGAATTGCAGCTCGAACTGATCTTCGTTGTATTCATCTTAATCATTTGGTCACATTTCCTTTTCTGTTATAAATCGACTAATCAAACGAAAAAAAGGTATATCAATATTCAATAATATTTCATTATAATACGAAAGTGTTGTTTTATACAGGGAAAAATGTTTATCCTTTTAAATGACATAATTTATATCCTTTCACTCTCACAAAGAGGTGGGACGCACATCTTTATTTTTTTTTTCAACTCTCTCCTCCTTTATCTATCTCTTTCTCTCTCTTAAAATGATACAACCTTACATCCTTTAAAATGACGCATACTTTATTTATATATGATGTGAATCGAACACTTAACCTAATACAATTTATCTAAATTCTTTACTATTAAAACAATCTTAGTGGTTTATAATACGAAAGTGTTAATATGCTTTTACTTATTGTAAAATAGAATATTTTGAAGGAATTATTAATTTTATATTTGATAATTTCTATAGTGCTGTAAATATTCAAGCATTTGAAAATTAGTCATACACTTAAAAAAATAAAAATAAAAATAAATTTTTTTTAATAAAAAGAAGAATAAAAGAAGACGAAATCATACCCGTAAACATTTTAAAATGTGTGTTTTTGTAATACAGTTTTTTTTGTAAATATAGTATTTGCAATCCCAAAAATGTTTCTGCAGTTACTGCACATCAGTTATCTACAATTATTATCAAAACGACGTCATTTTGGTATTGAAATCTTAAAAAATTATAAATATAAAGATTATTATAACCTTGAAATAAATTAAAATTGCAAAAACACTCTGATTTCCGCCAAAAACAATGTCGTATTGGACTTACTGCAGATAATTTATCTACAGTAACTGCAGAAAAAACGAACCCATTTGCGATACAGTTTTTATACAAGTATAAAATTTGCAATATGATCTTTCCGGTACAGTTAATAACGACTAATGAGGAAGGTGGAGGGCACGAAATAACGGGTAACACCTATTCCCTATCACCAAACAAGTTAAAAAATTTGTCTGTGCAACGAAAGAGATACCCTAAGTCATAAAGTCCATTGACACGTGTTCAACTTTCATTGGTGTGTACTATAAAAATACTTAATCTAGTAATCTACTCGTAAAGTCTTCAAGTTTTTAATAAGTGATAATGTTTATGTATTATTTCTTTTTTCCGTGGTCACATATTTTCTTCCTTTCTACGTATATATACATCTTTTTCAGTTTTCATATCAGATTAAACTAATATTTTTCTTTTTAATCAGTTATTCATTTAAAATAATTTTCTTTATTTGTTCAATTAAAATTAAATATAATGAAATATTTATAAATTATCAATAACATAATCTTCTATTAATTAAAATAGTTTTGAAATTAAAATTTCAGACACTTACATTATTATATTTGAATTTAATTTTTTTTTCTTGCGCGCTAAAAAGTAGAAAAATTAAAGAAGATTAATACAGTTTAGCAAAAAAAAAGAAAAAAAAAAGAAGAAGATTAATACATGCAGAGATAGTGAGATTCGTGAAAAGTACGCTAGACCCACAACTCGCGTTTTTCTGTCTTGTTTGTACCAATTCCTACCACAAGACACGACACAGTCCTTTCCACTAAAAAATTATTAATAAAAGTTGGATTGAAAAAAGAAAAAGAAAAAAGAAAAAAAGGTTTTTACTTTTGTTGATGAAGAGCATTCAATCGCCATCGCTTCCAAGGCAAGTTAAATGACCTCCTCTAACCTTTCTCAACTTCCTCTTTCTCTCTCTTCACTGTTATTGATGCAATATTGCTGCTGAAGATGATGTGCTCTTTTTTTCTTCACTGACTGAACTCTCTGACTAACTCTGATTCCCACTCTCTCACACTTTCCTTTCTCTTTTGGATCTGTCTCTTCCCTTCCAACGCGATCTTCTCCCTTACTCTACAATGCGCCTCTGATTCTCTTTTTTATTTTTCAGGTCAATTTTTCCATTATTATCTTATCTTCTTGTTACGCTAATCCCTATGCATTCAAACATTGACCGAAGCAATTCACCTTTTGCTTTCCTTTTCCTCTTTGTTTTCATGCATTTAATTACATAACAACGCCTCTACTTTTTTCTCGCTTTGTACGTTTGTTTCTTCTTTGAATTCTCAATCAGCTCATGAAGCTCACGAACTATTGTTGTTCTTATTTATCTGTTACTCAAAACAAATTTGCAATCATATGCGTTTAATTCGGAATTGAGATGATACTTAACTTTTTTTTTAAACCTAATTTATTATTGTGTTGATTGTTGAAGACTTGAGTGGAAGTGCGAATGGCATCGAAACAAGGTGTAAAATCAAAAAGATTCGGATCGAGTGGCTTAAAAGCTGTTAATTCGGCTTCGTCTTCGACCACATCATCTTCTAAACAGTTTCTGGAAACATCGGTTGATGGTCAGTGCTCGCCTGCATCTTCATCAGCTCGGAGTAAGCCGCAGTATATTTATCCAGAAACTGTGTCTTCGGATGCACAAAGAGCCAAAGAAAATGTTACTGTGACAGTCAGGTTTCGGCCTCTGAAGTAAGTGTTGCTTTTTTCCGAATCATATATAGTTGTTGTGACTGTGTTCTGCAGATACCTGTTAATTGACTGAGGTCTATGCGTGGAACAGTCCAAGGGAAATTCGTCAAGGAGAGGAGATTGCTTGGTATGCAGATGGAGAAACTATAGTGCGAAATGAGTACAACCCGTCCATAGCATATGCATACGGTATACTATGCAACACTGACATTTATGGATAGGATTTTTGTTGTTTACATTTATTCATTTGTTTACATTTAGAAGCATATATTATGAATATAGTGCTTTTGAGGTTGAATGTACAACATACACATGGTGATGATAGCTACAAAAAAAATGAAGAAATGATCACTTTCATAGTGATTTCATTGATGATGAAACGAGAAGCTTCTTATTTATTTAACTCTTTTTTTTTGTTGGGAGGGGAAGGGAGTTAATGAAAGAAACTTGTGTTTGAAGGAATCCACCTAAGATTAAATTACTAAGAAAGGCAGTCATCAAACTGAAACAAAGCAACTATTAACACAAAATAGCTCTTCCGCCCCTGTACAAATCTAGGAAATGTGCTGAACACCCAAGAGTGGCCAAAGTAAAAATTCTCGACCCAATGCATGACTCGGAAAGAGACATTGTTTTTAAAAATCAGAGCTTTCCTTTTTAGCCAAAGGTACCAAATTACAGTGAGCATAGCTCTCTGCCAAATAACATTTCCCTCCTTGCTGCTTCTGAAACCTTTGAAAGTAGTCATCAGAAAATGCTCCATGTTTTGAGGGCATAGCCAAGGATCACCTAATACTCTAAATGCAAGGCTCCCTCTAAATGTAGCTTGCTTCTGGTCAATGTAGAAACATATGTGCGACTGTTTCTAATTAGAACATTATGTGATTAGCCCTTGTTAGGTGTACGGGGCCTGCTGCTTATAATTGGAATTAATTTTGTTGAGCGGACCATATAGAGAGTTTTGGATTCCAAACAGTTTCTCAAGAAGGAAATATTTTGTATTTGGAAAATGAGTGAGAAATTGGAAGAGGGATCTACAAATTAAACTGAAAGGGACTCCAGTCCCAAACTATGTCATACAGAATCCTAGATAAATGGGAAATCCAAGAAAAGTTGGCACCGTAATTAATTTAAAAATTGATGATGGGGGATTGATGCAATGAAAAACTACCGGAGGCAAGGAAAAACTTTTGAAGAAAAATATCCCTACCTGTACATTGTCGGAACATTTAATGTATTTACCATCACATACATCTAAGGGAGGTAGTGGTCCAAACAAAATAAGAAATATTCATCAGAATCGAATTTCCAAGGACTTGAACGAGATGCTCTGGATTGGCAATTTGGAAACCTCTTCTGAAGTAAACCATATACGCTATTTATAACCAGAAGTCACCAGGAGGAAGTCTCGAGGGACATATCATAAATATTTACTAATCAAAGCAATGTGTTTGGATATCAAATTTCCAAGACCCAATCTCCCTTCCTTTTGGGCCTACAACAGATTTCCCACCTGACCAAATGATCATTCTTTTACTTCCTACACCTGATGAAAAGAAATATCTTTGAATCTTCTCAGACCTCTGAGTAGTCCCCACTGGAGTTCTGATAAAGACATGCTAGACATACAAGCCTGAATCAGCATAATCTGACTTAAACAAAAACATGTTCCTTTCCCATTATCCCATCTTTCACAGATCTTTTGGATCATGGTGCCCCAAAATGAAGCCACTCAAGGATCTTAACACAGAAGGATGCCTCACTAAGAAAAGGCCATTTGAGGACTTGGCAGTTGGCATCCAGCCAATTATTAGCATAATGTCTATGTTAATTCTGGCATCCCACTCTTTGTTATGTTAATTTTCAAGCCAACAACATAAACAATAACAATCAAGCGGTATGCTGCTAAGCGGGTCAACATGTATAAATATTAGCCATTGGGCTTTATCTAACAAAAACCAAAACTTCTCTAAACCAGTCACTGCTAGGTCTTCTTTAATATTTTCACCTAATGTTTATGACATAGGCAGAGTAATGATGTTTGAAGAAGAGTAATGATACTCACAAAGCTTTTGTGATACTATCTGAAGTAAGAAGATTTTACATGTCATGAAATTGTGCAAATATCACAAATCAAATCGATTAACAAGTGCATTTCATTCTCAATACATATTTCTCCCTCCCCCTCTCTCATTTGTCAATTTTGTCCATTAAATTATTAATTTTCTCTTTCTTGTTTCTAGATCGTGTCTTTGGTCCCACAACCACAACTCGCCATGTCTATGATGTTGCTGCTCAGCATGTTGTTAGTGGTTCTATGGAGGGCATCAATGGTAATCAATAGATTGAACTTACTACTTATCCATTATTCTAGGTCAAAGAATACCATATATTCTTGCTTTAATTAAAAGGGGAAAATTTTTCTCCCTTCCTACACACTCAATAAATGAGTGGGCCCCACCTTGATTTTTTTGTGTTTTTACTTTTTTATGGACTCCACTCATTTATTGCGTGTGTAGGAAGGAAAAGTTTTCTCATGTAACATGAGAAAACTATTTCCCTTAATTAAATCATCCTTTCTTTTTCCTTAATGTACAAAATTACAAATTGCTTTGGATATATGATTTGGAAATTGAAATGATACTAAATCTAAGTCTTATGTTAACTAGTTAGGTATTTGTAATATGATTAGTATAGTTTGATGTGGCTGATCAGCTCTTAGTTGGATACTAATGTTCATTGAAAATTGAAACTTTTATTTTGACTTTGGTAGATACAT